>CAJGYM010000166.1:0-111235 GCA_904845305.1 Caenorhabditis auriculariae | reverse complement strand
ACACGCTGTCTCCGTTATTCTCAAAAAAACAACGGGTACAATAAAAAAATTTTTTTGATTTTGATGAAACTTCATCCCAGTGTGATAGCCAATCATCAGAAATGCGGACCCAACTTTTTGAGTCATTTCCTCTTACTGTAGCCGGGTTACGGTAGCCAGGTAGGCACCTGCGTATCTCAGTATTGAAGAGTTTTTAGTAGACAAATGATATATCAATCGATAGGTAATCCTATTTTTGAAAAACTTTTTACAGTACATACCATCTTGGGTTACTGTGGGAAAATTTTGAGTTACGGCACTTTTTGCGTCTGTCGAGTTAGTTTTTCGACCACCACGAGCTTGAGCCGGGAGATCCATTCTTCCTAGCTTTTCAAAAGATACCTTATGAGAAGCTGTACAAGCTGGTATAAGTTCGAAGAAATCCTAGGTGGACCATCATTTCGAAAAATCTCTCCGAAGGCGCGCAATCGTGGTCTTGCGGCGGCCAAATGGGGGAAGTCCATGACGCCTGACGGCTCATTCTTCACAGATCCATTCTAAACTTTGTTTCCATTTCACTTATAGATATCTATTAATGGTTTTTATTACCACTTGAGATGATTTCAGGTTGACCATCATCTCGAAATCTCATTTTGAACTCAAATTTGGCCTAAAAATGGCCGACTCGGCTTTTTTTCACGGGATCCCTGACCCCGTATGTGACCGTTATCAACTTTTTTTTCTTCCTTAAAAAAATGAACAAAAGTGTCTGAAAAAAATAGTTTTATAACGATCGGAAAATATTTTGAGAGGACCATCATCTCGAAATCTCATTTTGAACCCAAATTTGGCCTAAAATGACCGACTCGGCTTTTTTCACGGGATCCCTGACCCCGTATGTGACCGTTCTCAACTTTTTTCTTCCTTAAAAATGAACAAAAGTGTCTGAAAAAAATAGTTTTATAACGATCGGAACTTATTTTTGAGAGGACCATCATCTCGAAATCTCATTTTGAACCCAAATTTGGCCTAAAATGGCCGACTCGGCTTTTTCACGGGAAGAAAAAAAGAAAAAAACCCGACACTCTGACCACCGGTGAGGTTGAAACTTAACTTTCAAGCTGATGTTTTATAAATGTTTTTTTATTATAACCTAAATAGTAGTTCTGAATCTTCAGACTTTTTTTCATACCTAAAAAAACAAGACATTCGTCTTGTGACTATTTTTTTGTGAAAAAGAAACCAAAAAATATTTCGATTTTCAAGCGAAATTTTATTTAAAAAGTGGGTTTCCCAGGTAAACAGTCATTTTGGAATTGATCCAAAAATAGAATTTATTTTCAGTTCTCAGGTTTATATTCTCTTTAAAAAAAGTGAAAAAGGGCCAAGATCTGTATTGATGGAACCAATAATCTTATTAGAAGGGTAAACCAAAAAGTTTTTCAAGCCAAATTTGGGTTCAAAATGAGATTTCGAGATGATGGTCCTCTCAAAAATAATTTCCGATCGTAGTACAACTATTGTTCAGACACTCTTGTTCATTTTTAAGGAAGAAAAAAGTTGAGAACGGTCACATACGGAGTCAGGGATCCCGTGAAAAAAGCCGAGTCGGCCATTTTAGGCCAAATTTGGGTTCAAAATGAAATTTCGAGATGATGGTCAACCCGAAAACATCTAAAATTGAAATAAAAATCAATAATAGACATGTATGAGTAAAATGGAAACAACATTTAGAATGGATCTGTAAAAAATGAGCCGTCAGGCATCAGGGACTTCACCCATTTGGCTGCCGCAAGACCACGATTGCGCGCCTTCGGGGGCGATTTTTTTCGAAATGATGGTCCACCTAGGATTTTTTTCAAACTAGTAATAGCTTGTACAGCTTCTCATAAGGTATCTTTTTGAGAAGTTAGGAAGAATGGATCTCCCGGCTCAAGCTTGTGGTGGCCGAAGAACTGACTCGGAAGACACAAAAAAAGTACCGTAACTCAAAAATTTTCCTACCGTAACCCAAGATGATATGTACTGTAAAAGTTCTTAAAATTGGATTACCTATCGATTGATATATCGCTTGTCTACTAAAAATTCTTCAATACTGAGATACGCAGGTGCCTACCTGCCTACCGTAACCCGGCTACAGTAAGAGGAAATGGCTCAAAAAGTTGGGTCCGCATTTCTGATGATGGGTTATCCCACTGGATGAAGTTTCGTCGGAATCAAAAAATATTTTTTTTATTGTACCCGTTGCTTTTACAAATTTTTGAGAATAACGGAGACAGCGTGTTAAGGACTACCTGAAGAGGATACTAAAGTGGCCACTAAAACGGCTTCTCTATTGGACCCACTACTTTTTCGTCTTAGTGGCCATTGTAGCAGTTTTCAATGGTCCTCTTGAACTGCTTAAGAGGTCACCACAACGTCAAAACCCTAAAGTGGCCGCTAGAAATTCTCCTAGAACCTCTTCGACTTCTTAAAAGGTCACTAAAACGTCAAAATTCTAAAGAAGCCACTTAAAATTCCCCTAGAACCTCGTGGATTTCTTAAGAGGCTACTAAAACGTCGAAAACCTAAAGTGGCCGCTAGAAATTCTCCTAGAACTTTTTGGACTACTTAAAAAGCCACTAAAAGTCAAAACCCTAAAGTGGCCACTAGAAAACCTTCTAGAACTTCTTGGACTACTTAAGAGACCATTAAAACGACAAAACCCTAAAGTGGTCATTAGAAATTTTCCTAGAAGGGTTTATTTAATTTTAAACTTTATCCATTGATTTTCTTTTGCACGGTACAAAAAGAAATCGATGAAAAAAAAAATGAAGAACTGAGGATTTCTGAGGCAAAGTTGGGAGACTTCACGGTTTCGCTAGCTGTTTTTATTTCATAAACTCTTCGAGAGAACCAGTTTATGGAACACAAAATGAATAAAAAAAATGACCGGTTCCTTGTGTAAAACGGCTTCACCTTCAAGCCTTTTTTCGTCATCCTTACGTGGCCCAACTTCAAGAATCCGATCTTTAGTCGTCGAGATTTTTCGTTAGAAATCTTCAAGATTTTCTCTTCTCGCCACGTCTCAAGTAGCTCCTTTTCCCCCGGTTTTGTAGGTCACCATGTCATTTTTCTTTGTTAAACTGTTTTTGGTTTAATTGACT
The DNA here is from genome assembly GCA_904845305.1 of Caenorhabditis auriculariae. Lineage (NCBI taxonomy): Eukaryota > Metazoa > Nematoda > Chromadorea > Rhabditida > Rhabditidae > Caenorhabditis > Caenorhabditis auriculariae. Next base: position 108,110 of record CAJGYM010000166.1, on the reverse strand, counting down.
GGAGTTTGAGTGATTTTTCGAATCGATAAATAGGATATTTGATCAAAGATGGATTTTTTCTAGAACGGATCACTTTTCTGGTACGATGCTCCGCTAAGACGCTCTGATTGAAATTTTTTTTTCCTTTTTTGGAAAAAATCCTCTGGAACCATTGTTTTAAAGTATGACGCTCCGCTAGAACGCCATCTAGGTCTGGAGTTTCTGTGAAAAAAAAAAAACAGAATTTTTCGAACTTTCTCTTGAAAAATTAATTTTTACTCCTCATTGTAATTTGGAGCGTCGTTTGGAAATAATAATGGAATTTAAAAATTTTTTTCGAATTTTTTTCGAGTAAAGGCCGTTTCGCAGTATGACGCCTGAAGTCTCAGTAGCTTTTCAGAGAAGAATTTTTTTAATAAATTATATTTGATGGACCTTTTTTAACGTGCATTGGAGATTCGTTCGAAAAAATTGGTATTTAATTTCAGAAAATTTTTTTTTAATTCGTGTTTTTGTCAATTTTTCCTGATTTTTTTCTTTCATATCAGATGTTTTTTGGTCGATTAACGTTATCTAATGATTGAACCGGGGGTCAAAATGTTCGTTTTCATTGAGACACCCAAGAACCGGTCGTAGCGTGTGGAACGTGCGATAAAATTGCCCTTTTTTCTCATCTATCAACTGTCGGCGGTCCATTTAGCCCATCTTTTTTGTCTATGAACTAGAAAGTTTGTTCTTGAAAAAAAAGGACCGGTTTTTGAGTCAGTCTGTGATGTTTCGGAACGAATTTCTTTTGGTGTCAATTTTTTTAAAGTAGTTTTCAAAATTTGATATTTGAACTGCTTTGTAAGGATATCAAGACATTGAAGCTTTAAAAAACTGGTTTTAGGCATTTGAGAAAAAAATAATAAAAACAAGAAAGTGGATATAACTAAATAATTTTCTTGGTTTTTTGAAATTCAAAAAATCGGTTTGTGGGTTTTTAAGTTCCTGCTGGACCAATTCACACTTCAAAAATTGGTATTGCTTGATTTTTTTTCTCAGTTTTTCTTTTTTTTCAATTCCTCACTCTTTGTAACGAGTTTTTTTGAAGTTTCCTGGAGAAAAAAATTTATTTTCAAGCTTATTGGTCAGATTATTTTTTTATTGAAACAGTCGTTATAGATTTTTTTGAAAAAAACAGCAAAAATAATTACTAATTTTATTTCGATTGTTTTTTTGTTCCAATAATTCAAACATTCCTTGTTATTCCTTTCGAAAATCTAGGGCTTTTTTTTTAAGAAAAGAAGTTTTTCCATTTTTGCTATTTTAATTGCATATAAAAAAAATTCCAGCTTCTCGATGAAGCTGGCGCTCGTTGCAGTGATGGCTCTGAACAGCTTCGTCTTCTGGTTTTGGTATTCGCAAAAGAAAAATTTGGCGGAAACAGCTGGCGCCGCCAATTTACGGCCTTTCGACTACCTCGAAAAGTTCAATAGTAGGTTTATGTTTTGGGGGATCGAACCAGCGACCTCGGGATCCATAATATGCCCTCTTAGCCACTCGACAAAACCGTAATTTCAGATATGACCGAGATAATGAACAACACCTGCGTTTGGCCGTTACTTTCACCAGCGCAACAGGAAATCAAAATTTTTATTGGAGGTTGCAAGTGAGAATTTTTACTAATTTAAAGGCGCATGGACCAATTTGCAAAAAGGTCTTGATGTAGAGACCCTTTTTCAATGGTTTTCAAATCTTTTGAACTTCCTGGCAGTTATTTTTGAATGTCATTTTTTTAAGTTTTAAAGGCGCATATGCTGAATTCAATGAACGGGTCTTGAAGGGAAGAGCAGATTTCAGCGTTATTTGACGTTATTTAATCTTTTGAACTGCCCAGCCAGAGTTTTAGAGGGAGTTTAAAGGCTCATAGAGTGAATTTTAAAAAAGGTCTCGTAGCGAAGAGCAGATTTCGGCGTTATTTGGCGTCATTCAACCCTTCGAACTCCACAGAAAATTTGTTTTAAACAGAATTTCGAAAGCGTACAGTAATCCCCTACCGTAATCCCGATTTAGACCAATTACTTGCCCAACAGACATGTCCAACATGGCTCAACTATCATTGGACGGGATTCTAACCATTTCTCATGATATCATTTCGAGAAGGATCTCTGACCGTAATCCGAATTTCAAGTGAGGGTACGGTATTCTACTGTGAAAGATTTTCTCCATTTTAAGCTGTTATTACCTGGATTTGGTGCAAAGCTGGGCGTGGACCATTGTGAAATCAAAGGAGGAAATTTTGGTACGCGACGCGACACGCAGCGCGGCTGACGGAACTCGGAACTTGTTCAGATTGAGCCGGACGTTCCCACGAAAGTGCCATTCGAACAGTTTCTGGTCATTTGCAAAGATCCGTTCGGAAATTATATTTACGAGAAGAGTTTTGTCAATTTTGCGGCGAGGAGCTCGAATTCTACCGAGGTTTGAAGGAAAAATTCTTTTGAGGATTATACGATTTTTCTTTAGACGGAATTAAGAGAAGGAGATTTGAAAGCGGCAGATCCGGTGAGTTTTCGAGAAGAAAAATGGTGAAAAAAGTGGAATAAATACTAGAAAAAGTTAATTTTCATAAAAAAAAAAGGCTAACTTGAGCTAGAAAAGAGCCTGAAGCCTTAAATTTTTGAGACTTTGAAGTTTTTTGAATTTTCTCTTCAACTTCCCTTGTACGCCAAGAATTTCAAAATTCAGATTTTAGGAGCTCAAGACACGGTTTTGACGTTTCTGTTGGAGTTTTGAAAATAACAATAATTCAATACCATTCTCAGAAACTGTTAGGAGTGCAGAAAAATTATGAAAAATTCAGGAATAATTTGAAAAATAAATAAGTAAAGAAGGGATTTCCGGCCTTACAGGGGATTTTTCCCGCTTGGCTTAACTATATTTCTTTTTAATTTTTTTGTTTGAAAGTTTCAATTTGAATAATATTTTCATCATTTTTTTATAGATACGTAAGATTTCTGTGACTTCCAGGAATCCCCATCCCTAATAATCCTGGCTCTTCGCGGCGTTTCCCACAACCAAATCATGCGAAGATTGCCAAAATCGCTGCAATTTATGAATGATAATGGATTCATCTCGGCCGCCATGTTCAATCAGGTCTTTTTTCGGCAAAACTTTTGTAGAAATGAAAGAATAAGTTTCAGATAAGCCAAGATAACGATGAGAACTTGATGGCGTCGATCGGGGATGGAGACGCCGACGGAATTTGGAGCAAAATGAGGGGTGAGAAAAAATGGCCGCAGGGATTTTTGGCTTGTGCGCTCCATGGTTAATTTAGGGATTATTTGTAGAGCAGAACAAAGACCAAAAATGAAAAAAAAATTGATGAAAATTTAACATGATTATCAAAAAACAAATTTTTTTATTCATACGATTTGCCTTGGAGCGCATTTTGGAAGAAAATTAGGAAAAACAATGATAAATTTTGAAATAAATGGTTACTGTGCTTTTCAGCTTGTGCGCTCCATTTCTAATTTTTTGCGTCTCTTGTAATTACCTAGGTAACCCGAACGTTTCTGAGACACTCTAGTGACCACTTTAGCGGCATCAACACCCCTTAAGTGATCTCTTGGATTGCTCATAATGGTCCGGGATGCATACGGCTCGGAGAGAATTTGTCCTCGGGGGCATTTTTAGTGACCACTTTAGTAGCGTCAGCACTCTTAAGTGATTCCTAGAATTGCTCAGAGGCGTCTGATTTTTGTTCCCAAAGTTCGAGTCTATGCAAATTAGCCATGGGGCGCATTATTGTATCAAACAGAGGCTATTTTTCTCATTTTCAGAACGCGGCTGTGTAACCTTTCTCCACGACGACATCCAAGGCGGAGCTCCTTTTGGGAGCAATGTGACGAAAGAACTGGATTTCGACTTTCATACCAGGATTTATCATTCCTATAATCTGGACAGATTGATAAGGCCTCCCTTTGTGGGCCATTGCATGGCCGATGGAAAGGTTTGAGGGTTTTGGAGTTTTTTGAGGCAGAAAATGAATGTTTATATAGTCAATGTTTCCCGACTTGAAAGGCGAGGGAGGCGGGGCAAGGGGTGGGACGCGTAGCGTGTGCATTCGCGGTTCTTGGCACGAGTTCAATTCAATAGCCGCCGACTATTTAAAAAGCTCGGCAGCCGCTCTTTTTCAATTTTTTTTTACTATTTTTTGATGCACACATGAACATAATCATTAAATAATTGAAAAAGGAATGAAAAAAGCGAAAAACGGGTTTTTCAAAGAGTAGATGGCGGTTGAATTGAACACGGGTCAAGAACCGCGAACGCACACGCTACGCGTCCCGCCCCTTGCCCCGCCTCCCTCGCCTTTCAAGTCGGGAAACATTGACTATAGCTGAGATACCGCTTGAGCCATTGGAAAAAGGGTCCTGACACGATAATAAAAATACAGATAACTTCTCAAATAACTTGAAATTTCTCAAAAATCAGAATTTTTTGAATCTTTTCAAATTTCTTCCAGAAGGTCAGAAGTTTGTAGGTTCTTGAAAGTATGAAAAATATCAATCTTTTTCAAAAAAAGTTCTAATTTTCAGCTCAACGTTGAGGATTACTTGGACGTTTGGCACCGTTTCTCGGCGAAATTTCAAGATTTTTGTCACTTTTCAATCGCTTATTTCTCGGGAATCGGCGCGTATGATGACTGTAGTCTTGGCGCCATGGATCGGCTCTTGGTGTTGGTTTAAATTTCCTGTAGAGACCACTCCAAAGTTTCTCAGCTTTAAGAATACTGGGGAAACTTGTAGTGGCCCTTAAGAGACTCCTCAAGGATTATTTGGAGAGGACATTCAAGTGGCCACCTTTGAAACCACCTTTGTAGAAACCATTATTTCGCTTTTTAGTGACCACTGTAGTACCACGTAGTCTTCTAAAGAGGCCGCTAAGTTTTAGCCACTTAAGTGACCACTAAATTAAGTATTATAGTGGCCACTGAAACCAACTTTATAGAAACCTTCTTAGTGTCCACTTTAGTAGTTCTTAGGAGTCTAGTAGTACCACTTAGACTTCTAAAGAGGCCACCAAGTTTTAGCCACTTAAGTGGCCACTAAATATTTCTCCATTAATCCAATCTAATTGATTTTTTTCAGTCAAACTTTCGAAAAATTCAAATCCAACGGCTTGATGAACACAACGGCGATTGTACTACTCACCGACGGCGGGAACAGTAAATCGTAATAATTTTTCTAAATTCTCGCAATTTCACTTATTTTCCAGAGATTTCTCTGCTACTATCACCGGTTCCGTTGAAATGAGACATGGCGCGTTTCTAATCAGGCTTCCGGAAGGTTTTGCGATGAAGTTCCCGGAGAAGGCGCGCAATTTGAAGATTAACTCGAATCGGTTTGGGAGCAAGAAGAAATTCCAGTAAATTATTCGAGGAAAATTTCCCAGATTGATGAGTAATTGGGACGTCTATGCGACGCTGTTGGATCTCAACTCGGCAAATGGGGAAACAGGTTTTTTTTTTGAGTTTCAAAATGTCCCTTTAAGGGTTTTCACACGTTTTTTGTGTTCTTGAAAGAGTGGGCCGCATTTTTTTTCCATCGAAAGGCTTGTAGAAACTAAAAAAATCATTTTTTTCAGAATTTTTGGTTCCTTTTTCTTTAAAAAAATGATAATATTGGGCTAAGAAGTCTCAGGTTCGATTCTTTATTAATATCAGAAAAAAATTCCCTTTTTAAGGTTATTAATCTATTTTTAAAAAAAGGAAGTTTTTGAATTCGATCCCTCGCCTAAAAAGCTTTTTTTGCAATTTTTTTAAAAGAAATTGAACCAGAAAACGACTATCACGGTTGAAAAGACCCTATTACTTCGTTCCACGCTCTAAAGAGCTTCATTTTGACAAAAAAGCAAGGTCTTTGGTTCAATCCCTCTCAAGAGCGGACTTTTTTTTGCCATTTTCTGTTGACTTCTAAAATTTTCTATCATTTGCCATTTCTTGTATAAACTACACCAGAAATCTATAATCACGACTGAAAAAAAATCCTTTTCTTCTCCTTTTATCCTTCTTTGAGCCCTTCTGTGACTATTAAGGTCTCTGGTTCAATCCCTCTCAAGAGCGGACTTTTTTTTTGCCATTTTTTGTGGGCTTTTAAAATATCCTTTCATCATATAAATGGACTTAGATTTGACTTTTCACCTCGGATCTTTTTTTGCCATTTCTTGTATCCCATTTCTTTGATCTCTTTTGAGACAATTGAGAGACCCTCTGGTTCAATCCCTCTAAGAGCCCATCCTTTTTTGCCATTTATTTACTTTTCATTTCAGCCGGTTCATTGCTCAGCCGAAAACTCCCAAACGATAGAATTTGCTCTGACGCTGGAATTTCAACGGATATGTGCCTTTGTGCGACGGAAAAAGACACTGAGAAGCAGAAAAGGTTTCAAAAATTGATATTCGCATGTATTTTCGATTTTTCCAATGCAGAAAATACATAATAGCCGTGGATCAAGCGATTCAAAAAGAGTTTTCAACGATGAAATGTGTTTATGGGGCGTGGGTTCTCGACACGAAGAACTTGAAGGTTTTCGGAGTACGGTATCAATCGAGAAAGTGAACTGAAACGAGAGAACATGGAGAAAAAAGATTTTTTAGAGGTCCCGAGTTTGCTGACGTTCTCGTTCGCGTGAATATGCATCCGATCAAGGGGAAATCGGCGGATGAGAAGATTACGGTAGGGGAACTGTCTGACCTGTCTGCGCTCTCTCCTGGTCATGGAGATTTTGAAATAGCACGTAAACAGGAGAGAGCGCAGAGAAATCAAACTTATACCGAGTTTCCATGTACCTTTGCTTTGTAATACCAAAACGCGCGAGTAGTTTCTGGTAAAACCGAAATTAAGCGACGCATTGAGCCATTCCAAATGCGACCAAAACTTCAATCTTCATTGACTTTTCCAGCAATTGATCGATTTTCGAGGCCGGGTGAGGATCGATTCAAACGAAGCCGAATGGGTTGGACCTCTAATTTTTCGAAATTCCACGATTCCTTGTGAATTTTCCGGACTGGACAGGTTAATTTTCAGAAATTCCAGTGATAAGGAGCAATTTTTCAGCCTGTGCAAGACTTGCTTCTACAATCTGCCCAATTTTTGAGTTTTTAGTTTAGTTTTATGATTATTTCAAAAATCGTGCGGGTATTTCAATTTATGAAAAATGGGTTTCGCATGTGCTCTATGTGGATTTCGCATGAAAATAAATTATTTTTTGAAATTTGCCGTGTTTTTTTTCGTTGCATGAAGTAGGAATTTTTTTGCATTTTTTTATCCCATATTAAAAAATATGAAATTTATAGATTGCATGTGAATAAAATTGAATTTGGCTGTAGCGTTTTTTTCATCCGCAACGCCTTTGAGCCATTCCAAGTGCGACCAGAGAATTTTAGGATTTTTTTAAAAAAATCGTTCATTTTTTTCGGAAAAAAAGGCTTTTTTTCTGTTTTTTTTTTACTCATAAGTTCAAAATTTCCGATTTTTTAAATTCGAGTCGAAAACTGATCTCAAAATTTCGTTCATTGAACCGATTTTTTTTTTGGAGATTTTTGGGGCCCGCGAGAGAAAAAACTTCTATAAACATGTTCGAATAATTTATTTTTCAGTGAAAATTTCAAAAAAAGATCTGTTTTCGCTTACAAGCGGCTTACTCATATCAATTTCTAATATCACTACTTTCTGAAAAATGATTATTCATACTGTTCAAAGCTCTTCTTGATAATAAGGTCAAACTCTTTCAGCAAATAGTTTATTATTTTTCAAAGCGCTAAGATTTTTATTTTTTCCGGTGAGTGAGCAGCCGAAAAATGGCATTCTTCTTCCTTTTCCGGTTTTCAGTTCGAATTTCCATGCTTCAACAAACGAGTAAATAGGAAAAAGTCGTTTTGATCAGAAGGAAAATTTTTTTTATTTTCGAAAGAAAGAAGTGCAAAAAAGACAAGAGAAATTAATTCAACCCCCCCTCCACTTCCAAAAAGTACAGATGCAAGCTTCATTGCCTTTAATGAATATTGATGGTCTCTGGAGGAATAAAAGGAATGCGTAGGCTTTTTTGGTTCAAAAACAAAGCTTTTATGAATTTTGTAAAGCTGCTTTGAATTGAACAACTGGAAAAATTAGAAATCATCAAAACTTTTTTAAGAGTAGGAATTTTTTTCGGTCTGAAAATTTATCTTTCTGAATAACCATTTCATAAACTCTCTTCTTAGTGAAACGAAGTCTCTTTGATTACTCATATCAAAAAATAATTTCACCACTTTCTGAAAAATGATTACTCATGGTTTTCAAAGTACCAAGCTCAAAAATGAAGCCAAACTTGCTCATTAATTAATTTTTTTGCGAGGCGCCAGATTATTTTTCCGGTGAGTGAGCAGCCAAAAAATGTCATTTTTCTTCGGTTTCCGGGTCCCTCCCTCAGTCATTTCTCGATTATTATGAGCTCTGTGGGAACTTTCTCCAATGAACGGCCTTCCCTGCACATCAGCGGCATGTCTCTCATTCTGGTTCTGTCGATGACCATCAGTTTCTGTTCGATTTATCTCGTCGTGTTCAAGTCCGGCAAAACGCCCTACAGATATCACTTGCTCTCCTACATGGTCAGTTTTTTTAAAGATTAATTTTTTTGACGAGACATTCGAAGAACGCCGTGGGTGGCAAATGACGTGAAAAATATTTTGGCATGGGAAAAATAAGTAAAGTTCTTTTTCTATTAGAAAATCATCCGGAGAAAAGAAAAAAAGGGTGTTGGTCGCTTAAAATTGAATTCAAGTTATATGGCCGCACTTTTGGAATGGCCCATCGATCGCGTCGCGGTAAAAAAAAATCCAAAATTGTAGAAAAAGCGCCAAAGCTCGAAAAATGGTGTTTTTAAACTAAAGGACCACTACGAGGAAGCGCAAAAAAATCTTGATGACCGCGTTTGGAATGGATTTCAACGCGTCGCGGAGTTCTGACCATTTTTCATAGATAGAAAAAACAGGGTTTTCAGGTATCAAAAAAGTCGAAAAATATTCAGAACCGCATTTGAAATGGCTGAATACGTCGCGGTCGCGCTGCGTTTGCGTTATTCTGTGACATAAAATTCCATCAAATCATCTTGAAATTTTTCTCAAATGTACTACTATCATTGGTTGAAACCATGAGAACCGCTTCGCAGCCGCGACGCGCTGAGCCATTCTAAACGCGTCCATCTTTTTTTTCTGGTTTTGAAAAGATTTTTATTTGCAATCTCTTTTTACATTCCAGATCAACTCATTACTGATCGATGTTTGGATGGAAATCGGTTTGCTGCCAAAACCATTATTTCCGCTCGTTGGAGCCCAGTTTTGGAGCCCGGTTGTTATGGATCTCGGATTGGACAAGTATTTAGCGGCAGTGAGAAACATTTTTGCTTTTGAAAAAAAAAGTTGAAAACATTTCTGGAAAAAGAGTTGACTATGACTACTGGGAGAATTTCCAGTGATCCCTTAAGGATTTCGAATTTTTAGTGGTCACTTAAGCGGCTAAAAATCCTCTCTAGAAGTTCGAGTAGTACTAGTAGATTACTATAGTGGCCACTGAGAGGCAAAAAGCTGAGTAGAGGTGGTTATAGTGGCCGCTTTAGAGCCCTCTCCAAGTAGTCTTTGAGAAACCTCTTAAGTGACCACTAGAGTTTCACCCAATTATTAGTGAATATTTTGAGCCTAATAAATCCTGAATCTCAAAAACTTTCCTTGTATTTTAATTTTATAGTTACAAATTATAATTTATACCATATCGCTCATCATACCTCATAGTCATACGTTACAGTTCAAGTTTAAGACTTCAGCAGCTATTTGATGAAATGATTATGAACAAATTCTTCCTTGAATACACGGCTAATCTCATTATTTTTTCAAGTGATTGAGTCGGTCAATTGTTTCTTCTGAAAAGTTCTCATAATGAATATTTTGCTCCGAAATAACCAAATTCAGAATATATTTTTCGTCCTCTTGGAATTATGCATAACAACGATCGGAACATGCTTCATTCATCAACATGATGTCGCCGCCGAAATGGTCAAGGTAGTCTTGATATTTTATAAATTGGTGGGATCGAAAAATCGAAAAAAAAAAAGTTATTTTTCACTTCTCCGCCATTCACTTCTTCATTATTGATTTTTTGGTGGTATGAAAAAAACACCAGCGAAAATTCAAACGGCGACTTTTCCGATTTTTTCATATTGCTAGAGAACTTTCCGACGGCCACTTTTCCGACGGATCCCTTTCCGACTTTTTTCCCTTATCTTTTTTCGGTTTTTAAAACATCTATTAACATTTTTTTTCCTATTTCTTTGTGTTTTAATCATCAACCAACTACCTACATTATATAGGAAGATTCAAAATGAAGATTTTATCGAGAAAAAAAGTCGGAAAAAGATTCGTCGGAAAGGTGGCCGTCGGAAAGTTCCCTAGCGATACGAAAAAATCGGAAAAGTCGTCGTTTGAATTTTCGCTGGTGTTTTTTTCATACCACCGATTTTTTACTCCTTCTATACTTACTACATGTTCTAATTGCCCAACTTTGAGATAAACCCAATTGCTGGACAGTCTACTGGGTAATACCTCAAGGAAGCAATAGAAGAGCAAAACCAAGATTAGTTTGAGCTCAACCGTCATGAGAAAACACGGATTTTTTTTTCGAAAAAGTCGAGATTATTCAGGGGACCACGGTCGGAAAAATAAGATGGCGTATTTTCATCGTTTTCACTGTTTTCTGCTCTTTCGCCATCGGGGTCGTTGACGATTTTTCAAAGCTGACCCCGTTGGAACAACAAACCAGCATCAAAGAAGTTGGTTTTATTTTTTTAATCGTAGAAAGTTGAAAAATGAGAAGAAGGCTGAGTTTTCGAGTGTCTGCGTCTCCCTGGCGACGTCAGAGATATACGAAAACAGCATGTAAACATGAGAGAGTCGTTGAGAGACGAGGAGGGCGCAGAGAAGTGCCGTCCTTTCAAAAATGGACTATTTGGTTCTTTCAGAAAAATTTTGAACTCATGAATCTTTTTTTATCGATTTATTTTATCAAACCGATCCAAAGTTCCATTTAATATTTGCAACAGAATTTCTTTAAAGGAACTTTCCGATGAGTCAGGAAGCTTAAAAATTCAAAAAAGGGGCGTTGCCAGCCAATAAAACGGCTCATTTGGTTGAGAGAGCTCTTTAGGATTAATAAGACTAAATTTTAAAAAAAAGTAGAATTTAAAAAATGATATTATTTTTTTCAAAGTTTTGCAATGAAGTCCTCGGTCGTCGAATTTTGAGAATTTCTGATTTTTCTGCCTTTTTTCTCGGGTTTACGTGCTATTTTGATGTTTTATGATCACTACGGTGAGAGAAAAGAGAGCGCAGACAGGTCAGAGTGTTTATGGAGTGATGAAATTTCAACACTTTCCTCAAATTTTTTTCAAAAAGCCCAGGAAAAATTCAGAAAAAAATTTCTTCCATTCTGAAATTGAAAATTCTCTAATGGGACGGTTCTCAGATGGGGAGGCTTTTTATTATTTTTTATTTTCAGTACTATCCATACACGATCAATTTATCTTTGGACAATGTTATTCTCTATGATTATTCTCTGAATAAAACTGTAATTTATGCACTAACTTTCGTCTATTTATTCTCTACGACGACTACAATTTTGCTCTGTTGCCTCGCAGCCCGGACTTTTATGATTCTGAAAAATGTGACCGGAATTTTTTCGAGAAGAACTGCCGAGTTGCAGAAGAATGTGCTGAGAAGCTTGGTGGCGCAGGTTTTTTCTTTCTTGAAATGGTCGCAATTGGAATGGCTCAACGCGTTGCGGTCGCACACAAATGATTGATGGCCGTACTTCAGCAGCTCGCTATAATGATTCACCATGCTCACGCGCGAAAGTCGTTTCAAGTCGGCGGAGCACGCTTTGAGCCATTCCAAATGCGACCATGAGCTTCCAAATAAATAAATTTTTCCAGTGCGTCGCCCCTTTAATCCTCTTCTTCGTTCCGCTTTTTGGATGTGGATTTATTGTTCTTCTTCAGGTTTATACGTTAAATTGTCAGTTTTTTTCTTATCAATAATTTTTTTCAAATTCCATTCAATAAAAAAAGAAAACGATAATATTGCTTGAAAAATTAAAAAAAGCGATAAAGTGGTCATTTCAAGAAAAAAATCCAAAAAAATTGGTTTGAAGACACTTGAGAGACCACTTTCATAATATTTCCTGCGATTTATTCTCAATCGAATCAAAATATGTGAGTAGGCTATTTTATAAAAAACCTTTGAAACTGGAAAATGACCCAAAGGGGAGTTTACCTATAAAATGCGAACTTTTCGAATTAAATATATAGGGAGTTTGTATTTTTCAAGTTTACTATTATAAGCGCACTTCATATTTTTGTGAAACTTGGAAATGACAAAAAAAACGAGGTTGGAAGCCAGAATTTCCAAAAGTTGTGGTTTTTTGAGTAGAAAATTGTCAATTGATTTTTTTTACTCCGTTCTGTGCTCCCAAGCTCTTCCTGAATGGACTATATAACGCAAAAAATTTTGCTATTTTTCTGAGGATCTTGCCCTAATTCAATGATAAGCTTTTCATTAAACACCTCATATTCTATTTTTTGAGGGTTTGTCATTTTCTGCACCTACATGGTCGCCATACACGGGATCGCCTCGAATTTGGCCATGATTTTGACGACGCCTCGATTTCGGGAAATGGTGTTCAAATTTTTGATGATTTTGCCACAGAACCGGGTCCATGGTCAAGGAAGCTCAATTATGGTTCTCACTTGAAAAATTTTATTTTTTTGAATAAATTGTTTTGTTTTTCTTAAGTTTGTTTTTCTAATGATTGAATAGTTTTGAAGCGGAATATTTCAATTTTTTTGTGTTTTTTCTTCTTCGATTTGCAGATAGGTTTGAGCTTTTCTCAATTAAAAATTCTGTATCACGAAATCAAGTGGATTTTCAAAAAAAAAGACTCCCTATTTGGAAATTTTTTGCTTTTTTCAATTAAAAAAAACTAGGAAAAATCATTTTCCCAATATTTATTAATAAGAAAATCCATTAAAAAATGGTTCTAAAGCGCAAAAATCAAGAAACTAGACAATAAAACTTAATCAAAATTCCCCAAAAAATGTAAAAAAATTAAAAAAATTACGCATACATTCCGCAAATGTAATATTGATCAGAATCACACCTGAAATTTTTTTCCAATTATCAAATTATAAAAAAAGAACTTACTCGACAGTTCTGAGAAAGCCGTTCATTGGAGAAGCAGCATCGGGAATTGGTTCTCCCTTGGAAAAATTTTTTTAAAAATCCTTTTTCCATTTTGAAAAAAACCTTGACATAAGCGACGCAATCTCCATTGGAGAAGTTTGGACTACCCGGTGCCCATTTTTCGGAAATTAGTGGTTTTGTAGCGACGCCGTTGAACCAGGTAAAAGCCTAAAAATATTCAATTTCCGTAGAATTTTTGAAGAAAAACTAACATTCAAAAGACCACAGGGATTTGTTTGGACGGGGTCCAAAGTTGTGCACTCGGCCTTCTTTTTGGCGCCGATGAAGTATTGTCCATCCTTTTTACCATCGTTCATGTAATCTGTAGCGGAAATTCGGTGAATAAACCGGATTTTCGCCTACCGACAAAAACGTTATATTCTTGAAGATCCTCAAATCCGGTCAAATGTGTTCTGGAGGCGACACAGGCGTCTTCCGCGGTACTCCATTGAGCCTCGGTAGGTAGGGTGTACTGTAAAAAACCCTTTTTTTCGGGAAAACGGGTTATGAATATGAATTTTTTTCTTCCTCCGTTACTGTAGGCTAGAAAAGTGTGATCACACGCTGAAGTGCGTACAAAACAGTGTATTTGACGTCAGCTCAGTGGTAAATTTATTATATTTCTCGTCTTTTCTCTTTTTTTCGTGCTTTGATTTGGATCTAAAAAGATTCTAGCATAGATTGCAAAGCGCATTTTTTCTCACTTGCTCAAAATCCATGAGAAAACTCACAAAAATACACCAAACCGTCGAGTCACTCCTATCTATCCGGAACCATTCTTCAGGACATTCCAGGTTCACTGAAAAGTACAATTTCAATCTTGTTTCGAAAATAAATGAACTATCAGGTGAGCAAGTGGCTTCATCGGCAGCTTGAATAACTGCGGTGAACATGTATTGTTCGTTTTTGAACGGTAGAAAGTCTTTGCTCACGTCGTTGGTATAGTCGGGACTGACCTTTTCGCTCAGAATCATGCAGAAAAACTGAACTTTATCTTTTTTTTCCATTAGGAATTAAATATTTGCACAGTTTTTCCGAAGATTAATTTCCTAATCTGCCTGAAAAATGAGAAAAAAAAGGGAAAAAAGTGACGGTAAGTTTTTATAGTGGGAACACACGCGCAGATGCGTATTAAACAGTACAATTCACGTTAGTTTCAGTTCTCCCTTATTTTTTCATTTTGTGGTTTTTTTGTTTCTTGAAAAAATCATAAGTTGTTGAGAAGCTTTTCATGACCTGAAATAACTTTAAAACGATTCTTCGGCTTGAGACCTTCAATAAGTTACTCCAATGCTCCTTTAAAAAGGATTTCCAGCGTTTTGGAAGAAACCTTGAAGGTAATACTATTTTTTTGTCAAAATTTTGAAACAAAGTCTTCTCTAACCTTATCTTGAAGCTGGTACACAGCGATCATGCAATAATTTCCATCATTGAAAGTATTGAGACAGTTTAAGAAGCAAGGGGAAATATTGTCTTTTTCGATTTCCCTAGACGTCAGCGATGTCCGGGTATTCAGAAAGGCCCTCGTTAGTGGTGGCGTCGATACTTTGTAGCCAATTACAGACGCCTGAACATTTTTATTTCTCATATCAAAACTTTACTCACCAAAAGTTTGAGGAAAAGGAAGAAAAGCCGCATTTCTTGGAAGAAGTGCCAAATTTGGTCTTAATTTTCCAAAAAGCGTCACCAAGGAGATTTCCTAATTTGCCAAATCGTTAGTTCATGATTTATTTTGTTTCTCACGTCGTGTTCAAAGTACTTTCCGCGAAATGGAAAATCGTCTCTGGCTCTCGAAGTTCAGTTGCCTTTTTTTTTTCTCTGGCGTTTATTTCGGATGTGGAAGCGGAGCTCTCATTAATTGGGATGCCGTGCAGTTATGATCGAAGAAGATTCGCAAGATTTTCTGGAAAGACGGAGGAATCAGTTTCGATTTTCCTGATTGAGCCATCTAATTGCCTCATTATGTGCAACGGTAGCCCTTCGACAAGATTTTTTCCTTGAAAGAGACTGACAAGAAAGATTTTTGTCACTGGAGGTTCGAATCAACCGATTTTTACTCGAATATAATGTATTTTTCAGCCTTTCCCATCTTTCTCACATTGGCGTCGCGACGGCAACGTTCTTCTGCGACGATTTCTTCTCAATACGGTTTTTTAAAAATTCGAATCTTAGTTCAAATCTTGTAATTTTAACGATACCGGGGTTCGAAACGTGCTGTTTTTGGCAAACTTTCGGAAATGGATTTTTTTAGACTCCTTCCCGAAGGTTTCAATTTAGATGGGTTTTTCTTTCCAATCTTCATCCTTTATTTTAATTGATACCATTCAGACGACAAATATGTGAGATCGAGCCGATATGGAAGCTTTAAAAGGACTTTGAAGCTGTACAGGTAAGAAAAAATTTTCGATAAAATTTTTTTTAAAGGAAAAAAATTGCAACTTATTATTCCATGACTGTACAATTTTTTTCCTTTTTTTATTCTAATATATACATATTTTACTGTCATTTTTTTAATTGAATCAAAATAATAGTTTTTTTTCGAAATCGGAGTTTAGGCGTCAGATTAAATGCATTGACCGCAGGTCTGTGTGTAGCCGAAGTTAATCAATTTCGAGTTAAAAAAATAACTTTTTCCATTTTTTTCTGCTTTTCATCTGAGATGTGATCTAATCTCTATATTAACTTAGGGTCTCGGTTATCAGATATAATACTTTTAGAAATTTACGATAATAAATGAAATTTTTAAAATATTCAGTAATCGTCCTACGAAGACGTCCTCCGAAAAACGTCATCTGCTTTAAACTCGTCTTCTGGATCTTTGACGTTCTTCTTTGACAACTTCACCTGCTTCGACATCGTCTTCTGAATAGTTTTTTCCCACCGCCTTTACTATTTTTTGTCTTCTTACACATCTTCTGCTATGTTTTTCAAATAAATGATAGCAACACGTGAAATAGATATCTTTGTTGAATTTTTATTTCACATCTGCTTAGAAAAAGTTTGGAAAATTTGAAAAAAGTACAAAAGTAAAGGCCCGAGTTTTAAGCTTCTGGCTGAAGCTTCATCTGTCAAACAGTTCATTTAGAATCTTACATCAAGAGAAATATAAATTGAACGGCTGTAGCTGCTCCGAGAAAGGCGCCTAGGTTTTCAATTATCCTGAATGAGGCTTCAAACTTTCCAGCTTACTTGTCAGCTTCTATCTCAATCAATTTGATATATCAATCGATAGAGCGTTTTGAGACGGACCTGATGATATAACTCAATCGCTGATATCTCATCAAGACGTTTAATTATAAGCTCAGGCAAGTCTGAAGCTTCTAGATGAAGCTTGATTCATTCAAAGCTTGTACCATTCGAGAGCTGACGACAAGACGAAACGAATGATATTATCAGATAAGCTGTAGCTGATCTGAGAGCCGAGATATGAGCTTCCAAAATTCGTCTTAAAAATAAAAAATGCGCGTCAGATCAAATAAATTGTGTGAGGTGACGCGTCGGGTCAAGTGTTGGTCTGAGGCCCGGATCGGTGTGGTTTCCTCGCGAAAAAGGAAAAGCTCAAAAAAAAGTTTGATTTTTTCAACTTTTTTCTAATTCAATCGATAGATCAGCTTCTATATAGTACTGTTATCAAATCAATTTTGAAGGAAAAGCTCAAAAATTGGGACAAAAAAGGTCCGAAAAAACCGTCATTTTCAGAATTTCAAGCTTCATAACTTTGTTCAATCTTAAGCTACAGAATTATTGATTATATCAGTCGATTCGTCTAATTATCAGCTTTTCAATGATAAACGTTATCAACACAGTGAGCTTCATACAAAAGCGTCATACCTTTCTCATCCTATAACTTGGTGTTCTGATAAGTTATCAGAGATTGTTTTATATTATTGTAACCATCTTCCGACGCTCTTTCGATTGGTTCTAATATCAGTCAGGTTGTAGGAAAAGCTGAGATGTATGCTGAAAAATTCCATGACGTCATCCAAGTTGATAACAGCTGTCAAAGTCCTGGATCATTAGAAAGATGATGAAAAGACAAATCGGTTGATGTAATCAGCTCCTCTGTAGCTTATAAATGAACAAAGTTATGAAGCTTGAAAGTCTGAAAATGGCGGTTTTTTCGGACCTGTTTTTCGTCCGATTTTTGATCTTTTCCTTCAAAAAAGATATTATGACAGTACTATGTGGAAGCTGCTCTATCGATTAAACTTAAAAAAAGTTGAAAAAATCAAACTTTTTTTTGAGCTTTTCCTTTTTCGCGAGGAAACCACACCGATCCGGGCCTCAGACTAACGCTTGACCCGACGCCCAACTTCACGCAACTTATTCGATCTGACGCGCAATTTTATTTTTCAAGACGAACTTTGGAAGCTTATAACTCGGTTCCCAGAGCAGCTACAGCTTATCAAACTATATCAATTGATTCGTCTTGTCGTCAGCTCTCGAATGGTACAAGCTTTGAATGAAATAAGCTCCATTCAAAATCTGCATACTTCTTTCTCCTTCCGACTCGAAATATTTTTCAAATGAACACATTTATTAGGGTTTCTCAACGGAAAATTGAAAGGCAACTCGGTTATGCAATGACGAAATTCATCAGAAAAGGCAGCGATTGGGAGCAATAAATAGGCATAATATGAAAATGAAAGTTTCAAAGCTTTTTGGACAAGTTTCGGGCAATTTGAACTGATCGGAGGCCTTATTTCTGGCCTTCTTGTTCGAGATTGATGACGTTGAAGCATTTGGTGGGCAAGGCGTCGCGGATTTCTTCCAAGTTCAGCACCTGAAAACAGTTTTAGCAGTCCAAAAATGGGTGGAAAAAGGTTTTGAACAGAAACATCCTCGAAAAAAGTTCTGTCAGTGGTATTAAAATTACCAAGAAATTCTTAGAAAATTCCATAAAAAGCACAAATTTCAGCTTCGCGAGGCTATTTCTGCTCGTTTTTTTCCCAAATCTTTTTTATCCTGTCATAAATAGCCGTGGAAAGTAGCTGCTTCAATATCAAAGACTATTTCTTTTTCGAAGAATTTCTATACAAGGTGCAAAAGATCAAGCATATAGCGGCTATTTCAGGCCAGCTGTTCATTTTTATCCTGACAAAAAAAAAGCTTCGATTTCCGAAAAAATTGGAAATTAGCCATGGAGCGCAGAAGCTTGAAAATTATTCCAGATTATTTTCGCTGTGGATCAGAGAGCAATATCTCCGATGAATATCAGCCAAAGTCCCAAATGAAAGCGTTTTCGGATTTCTGAACGTCTAAAGGTTTAATAGCACGTCTTCTCAACTAGGGGTGTTACCAAGGACAGAAAAGGTACAAAAATCTTGAAAAAAACCAATTTTTCCGTTTAAATTATCTACTAGTTAGAGTTCACAGACATTCATCCCATCTAGAATATTTTTTTATGGGATGAAAAGTCGAAATAATCGTGATTAAGACTTCAAAATGGACAAAAAAGCGTTGAAAAAGTCAAGTCCGGATTATCCATAGAGCGCACAAGTTCAAAAATATTTCGGCTATTTTCCTAAGTACTTACCTCTTTCTGTAAAAGTGTGATTTCGGCCTTGATTTGAGCGATTCGCTTCTCATCCTCAGCTTGGTACATTTTGGAAGCATTGACCTGAAAATTATTCAAATTTTTTCCCGCTTCTAGAACTCGACATAGCCGATTCCGCTTCAGATCAGAAATTTTAGGCTTAAGAAAAGTCGTGACAAGTTTGCGCGGCATTGGGAATATAATAAACCTCCTTCTCCAGATCGGCCTTGGCCAGGATCTCATCGATCTCGTCGAGTTCGTCTTCGAGCTCGTCCAGCTCAGCGTTGTTCACCTCGTCCATGTTATCTGAAAGAAAAATTCGAAAAAAAAATTTGAGTTTTTTTCTCAGAACTTCAAAAATGCATCAATGCATTTCTATCATGTGGAACTTGCTCATAATTCCTAAAAAAAAAAGGCAAAAAATTAATACCCAAGGCGTCGATGATCCGTTTGATGAGTTCAACTTCATTGTAGACCGTTTCATTGGCATCTTTGGCCGTTTTCTCGGAGAGAGCCGCTTTTCTAACTGCCTGGAAAATGATACCGGTTTCTCAAAGTTGAGTTGAGTAAAATCCAAAACAACATTGAACCATTAGGTTGATGAATTCGGCTATTGTAGGTTTTCATGAAAGATGAATAGGTCGTTTGATTGAAAAATATACGGTTTATTTTTTGGGTGAGAAAAAAACATTAGATCTTCAAATGGAAATCTCAAACTGAACCTATTTTTCTGATGCTATGTAGAGTTTAAAAAACGGTCTTAGCACGAAGATAAATAAGGAAAAAAAAAGAGTTCCGAGTAATGATTCTGAAAATTCTCAATATCACGTGTTTGAATGTCAGGAATTCGGATCAAAAATTCAAAAATACGAGACAGTAATTTTCAACTATAACTGTTCCATTAAAAAAACCGCCTCAAAATTTTTTTGAATTTTTTTTTTTCTGTTTTGAAAATTAGCACCTCAGTGGCCATTTGCCGGTCGTCCTCAGCCTGTTGCTTGTAATAATCCAAATTGGTCGAAGTCTCGGTGATCTCATCGATTAGTGCATCGACTTCATCTGAAAAAAATGTATGACCACCATAATTTAAAATAAGAAACCTTTGAGATTCAGGGCCGACTTTTTCGTCTCGAAGACCGCTAGCCGTGCATTTGAAGCCTTCTGGAATCAAAAATCAATAAAATCGTTTTTCCCCTTTATTTCTAAAATCATTTTCAAAGGATAACAATTTTTTTAAAATTTTTTTAATAAGATGTGTCGGTTAAATTTTAAGGTCCACATATTTTTTTCACTTAAAACTTCAAAAATCCCCTAAAACCTAAGTGTAAAATTAATAAACTAAAAAAACACTAAGACTCCCTAAAATCCCACACAAAGCGGTCGGGTTGCGTCTTTTTGGCGCCCATTCAAAAAAATGGGCCTTTATTCGACGTAAATAGATCAAAAAAAGCGGTTTCAATAAAAAAACTTTAAAAAAATAATAATTATCGACTCGTAGTTTGAATTATTTTGAGGTGGTAAAAATACAATTTTAGCTAAAAAAACGGTCATTTCCAAAAAGTTTTTTTCATTATTTTTTTCTTATAAGAAAAAAAGATTTTTTTATTTCAAAAAAAGCTAGAACTTTCGAGGATTTTAATCATTTTCTTATCGGAAACATCTATTATTAGCTTTGAAAACTGTCTGTCCTTTTCAAAGGAACTTGATTTATTTTTCTTAAATTTCAAAACTTATTAGTTCAAAAAGCTGTCATTTCCAAGGTTTCTCATTATTTTCTTATAGGGAAAATCTATTATGATTTGAAAAAAACGGTTGTTTTTCAAGGTTTTTTTCCTTATTTTTCTTATCAGAAAAAAATCGATTAGTTACAAAAAAATCGTCCTTTCCCAGGTTTTCCATTATTTTCTAAATTAGGAAAAACTTGATTTTCAATTCCAAAACAATTTTTTTTCTTTCACGCCTTCCCCGTACCTCCTCCACACTCTTGACGTCATCTCCGGCTTCAGAAGCGAGTTCTTTGGCCTTCTGTGCCTTCTTGACGGCGTCGCCCAAGATTCCTTCAGTCCCCTTGGTGACGTCATCCGCCTTGTCCAAGTTGTCGTTGATCTCTTTCAGTTTTTTCAGTTCTTCCGTGGCCACCATTCGGGAAGCTTCGATCCGTTCGTTGAAGGCTGAAAAGTCGATATTTATTTTTGGAAAAACACTAGTTCCTGAGAAAATGTTAAGTGGCCATTTTAGGGATTTTACGTTTTAATAGCCACTTTAAAAGTCTGAGTGATGTTACTAGACTACAAAAACTACTAAAGTGGTCACTCAGAAGCAAAATAATAGTTTCTATAGGGGTGCTTTCAGTGGCTATTTCAGTGTTCTGTCCAATTAGTCCTTGAGGGACCTCTTAAGTGTTCCATAGAGTTTGCCCCATGCGTTTTTTCACAACGATTAAATATTTTTGTTTGGTCCAAATTTCAGCTTAACCATATGGAAAGATTAGTTTCTCAATTTCTCAAATTTTTGCTCCACAAACCCATCAAAGTCTCCAAGGTCGCTTCGGCGTCTTTCAGGGTCCTTTCAGCCAATTTGAGAGAATCTTCCGATTTGGCTCTCGCCACATCGACATCGGCCATCAATTGGTCGGCAATCTTTAGTAATTCAAGATTTTATCAATCTTGGACTCCAGAATTACCGTCTGTTGATCCTGCACTGTTTGTAGTTCATTCTTGGCCTCTGCCGCAATTCGCTCGGCCTAAAAAACTTTCAAGGTTCAGATTCAATTAAAAAAAAAAGATAAAATAACATTTTTCCAGAGTTATTTGGATCAAAAACTCTTCAAAATCCTAGAAGATTCATTCAAAAAACTCAAAAATTCCTTTTTTCGATCAATCAATCATTCAATCGATATTTACCTTTGTTTTTTTAGTGATAGATAAAGTCAACTAATCCATTCATTAGTTTTTTTTAATCTCCCTGGTTAGACACGAATTTTTTTCTAGACTTTTTTTTCGAGCTTCTAACCTTAAAAAACTCCAAAATATGGAAACTTTATCAAAATTTCACGAAAAACCTTGTCAAACAACGCCTTGGCCGTCGCTTTTTTTCCTTCTTCGAGTTTTCCACAATCGTCGCGGCTTCCTCGGCGATCCTCTTCGATTCTTCTTTGAGCTGCAAATTTATGATTTTCTCGAATTCCTTTTCATATAAGTTCTAAAAACAAGTCTGTCTGCAAAAAAACGGACAAAACAGCTCAAAAAAACTGAAACTTTCTGTTTAATCCCGTATTTTTTTCCCATACCTTCGGGAAATAAAAAAAGTTATAGGAAAAACAACGAAAAGACTTATTTGATGAATAAAATAATAAAAATCAAATTTTGTACATTTTTGAGACTCTATTTCCTTCTTAGATAAATAAAATAAAAAATAGTACAGCTTATAGAAAATAGTAGTAAAAAAACTTTTTTTCCACGAATAACATCAAAATTGTAACGCCTTTAATTTTTCCAAGAAAAAACCTACTGTATGTATGGCAAAGAAAAAGAAGAAAAAAATAATTTTGGATATTGGAAAAAAACAAATTTTTATAGATTTTTAGAAAAAAAGTTGAGACAAATAAATTCATAAATATTACGTTTTTTTGAACTGTTAAGGGGGAAAAAGCGATTCTTTGTATAGACCAATGAGCTCAGGAACAGTACATCTTTCGGATTGACTGAGGGAAGTCGGACTCCATCGACGTTGGTCAGAGACAGCGCCGCCAGATTATTCGCATCTTCGGCCGCTTTTTTCTGTTCTTCCGATAGAATCAGCGTTCTGAATGAGAAAAATCAATAATCTTCACTTCTAAATCAGCATCGAATCCCCTTTAAATAGGAATGAACAACTTTTTTACAGCTTCAAGATTTTTTTCGAGGAGTTTTAAGTAAATTTAAATCTAAAAAAAATTCCAATTAAACTTCTTCGATAGCTTCAAGAAGCCGTCATGAATTAACTATAAAAACAAGAATTACTAATTTTTTTCAATTCATTTTCCAGGAAAAAAACTGAGACAAATCATTCACTTGACGAGAGAATCGTTGAGCTGCACGTGGCGTTCCTTCAGTTCAGTAATCTGCTTCGAAAGTTGTTCTCCTGAAACAAAAATTTAATTTCAAAAAAATTTATTTAAATGTAAATTTATTTTTATATTTTTCGAATCGAAAGGAAAAAAATTTATAGAAAAAAACTGGAAAACCAGGAGAAAAATAATTAACATTAAAAAAATTTCTATTCACTTCTCGGTTATTCTACTGTAAGATTACTGTACAAAAATCGCGTGAGGACCTCCAAAAAAATCTTTTTTTGAATGTTTTAACAAAGTTTAAAAATGGCAAAAATTAATTCCGGACTTGCAAAAAAATTTTCAATAAAACTTATTCGAGCTTTTACCTTAAATATTACATTATAAGCTTTTTAGTGAGTCCATTTCCATCCGCGTTTTTTCGAGCATTTAAGCTTTTAAAAAACTTGAAAAAGCCAGATTACTGTAGTTATCGTTTTGAGACCATTTTTCTTTGAAAACTTCTTTTTTTTTTGATGAAAAAAGCGTTAAATTGATTCAGTTCCATATAAATTTTTTAACCTGAAATGATTTTTGAAAATCGATTATATACCTCCATAAATGGCGTCACTGGCTTCCTTGTGTGCCAACGTCGAAGATTTGATTGCCGTTTCAGCCAAAACCTCGATCTCTCCGGCCAATTTCGTCTGTTTTTCAGCTTCTTCCCGAGTTGTTTGGGCCAAAATCGACATCTGCCGAGGTTTTTTTTTTCAAAGTTTTTCCAACAAAAATCACAAAATCCTTCTTTTGAGTTTACAATAGTTGGGTGTCTTTGAAATTTCTTTAAAAAAAAAGTTAAAACCGAGCCGCGACGCATCAGCAATCTGCCAGTCAGAAAAAACTCTATTGAATATTTTTGAATTTTGGAAAATATATATTTCAACTAAAACTGTGAGATGAGCTAAAAATGTCACAAAAACTCTTCTGTCAGATTTATAATAACTAGTGAACTCTAAAAAAATACTTTCCTTTAAAAGAAAAAAATCCAGCCGCGACGCAACCGCAACGCCTCACAAACCTGTTCACTCTGCTCTCCGTACTTTTTGCTGGCCGAAATGGCCAACTCCGAGTGTTTTGCACCTTCTTCCAACAAGTAATGCAGCGCATTTTCTAGTTCACTTCTAGCGTCGGCTGGAAATAATTAATTCGAACATATTTTCGTATGAAATTCAAGGGAAAATATTATAGTTGTTGAAGCAAAAAAGACATTTTGAAGAGATTAAATTGAAAATCTATTGATTTCTCTCAACAGGGGAGACTCTATCTAGATTTAGTAACTATAAATGCTTTCACACATTAATTCTTGATAACAAAAAATTTTGTCTTCATGAAATTGATGAAACAGTTAACTGGGCTTCAGAAAAAAACAAAAAAATTTTTTTCATTCTTCAGACTCATAACTTCTCCTTCTTTTTTTAAATTGTCTCTAAATTGATGAAAACTCCTCTGATCTATCTTTTTTTCTTTGAAAAAAATATTAGCCCTCTCATAACTTGCGTCCTTTAAAGGCGCATCGACAGCACTAACCAAGATATTTTGACTATTTTGGGTAGAGAAAAAAGTTGACTTTAACGAGTTATCATGACTTCATATCGTTCAAATTAATTTCGATATCGATAAGTTTTTCCAGATATATACGACTAACCTTCCTACCTTCTTTACCTAATTTTATGCTAAATTTGCTACAGTAAACTTCGCGAAAACTCGAAAAACAAGCAATAAAACTCGCTTATCTTTTCCAACTGGTCTCACAAAAATGAAATCGAAGACAAATCATGATAAAAAAATATATTTTTCAATTCAAAAAGTTTACCATCGTTTCATTAAATTTTTTTAACTAAAAAAATCAATTTTTTTTTCGACTTTTGCCGTCAAGTTTAAAGGCGCATACACAGCCTATACAAATTTTTCCTAAGCTTACGATCAAAGTTTATAACGACGTTTTATAGTCTGTTCAGATTTCAAAGGTCAAGTCGCTTCTAAAGCTCCGCCCCTAATGACCCGATAAGCCAATCAGAGAGCGAGCCATCCACAGAGTGTTTTTGAATGACGTCATCGCACTTGACATTAAAAATCTGAACAGACTTATTATTAAAAAGCATTTCCAATTCTAAAATTTTTGAAGCCACAACAATCAATTGAACACTTTGAGCCTACTTCAATTTCATTTTATACTCACTTTGCTACAGTGAACAATAATAAAACCCCAAAACCACCGCTAACAAGAGCCCATCTTCTCGCGAAAAAATGAAATCTCTTCCAAATTCTGTTGTTAAATTTAAAGGCGCATCGACAGCTTGAATCAGGAGATCTCGACGCTAATTTTCGAAGAGAAAAGAAGAATTATCGTGATGCCATATCGTTCAACTTCAATTTTAAAAAAACGAGTAAAATTCCTATATTTTTTTCACTTCATTTTATTTGACTGCAAAAACACAAGAAAAACCCAAAAAAATCATTGCTGACAAGGGCCCAACTTCTCAAGCCGGTTCTGAGAATCATCAAATTGAGTAAAAAAATTATTTTAAGATGATAAAATATGTTTTTTTCAACTTATTCATCAAACTATTAACTGAGAAAAATTTCTTTTTCTAACTTCTTCACTCAAATTTAAAGGCGCCTAACCACAAAAAACGAAATTTCGTTTTTTTTTGTGAAACTAATCGACGTGCCAAAATCATTTCCAAGATTAAACTTTTTTCAAACCGCTTGCACAAAAACATTTTGACCCCACTTCAACTTGATATTACACTCCCTTTGAAACAGTGAACCAAAATAAAACTGTAAAAATCACCGCTAACAAGGGCCCATCTCCTCAGGCCGGTCCTGACGGTTTCATCATCCTCCTTGGCAGTTTTCACGAATTCATCGATGCCATTGACTCCAGCGAGGGCTTCGGCCAGTTCTTTCCTCAACTCGGCCATTTTCCCGACGATTGGCGTCTCGCCAGACTCTGGAAAATGCGAGCATTTTTGAGCTCGAAAAAATCTCTGAAACCCAATTTTTTCGTGACAGTTTCTTGTAGAAGCGTCACTTCAAACGCAACCTTCTTCACGTGATCGTCGAAAATCGCGTCGTTTTTCTTGAAAAAGTATTTTTTTTTAAAGGAAATTTCAAGGAGGAAAATTACCGGGGCCGGATTTTCAATAATTTCTTTGAGAGCCGCGTCCAAACCCTTAAGTGTTCCTCGGAAAGCGTTCACTCGCGTCTGGAAAATATTTTTTTGAATTTTTGTCCTGAAGAAAAGTTCTAAGAAAGCAAGGTACACATTGGAATGAATCTCATTGAAATGGTTGGAGCCCAAAAAATCGAGAAGCTCAAACTTGTACGCTCTACGGATAATTTGTCAGGAAAATGAAAATTTCAAGGTAAAACTCCACAGAAATCAAAAATTTAAGCAATAAAGTTCATTCAACAAAAAAATTATGGACGATTTCTGTACATTAATCTGCTCCAGTAAAAGAAAATGTGTCTAGACTATAGTCTGTTCAGATTTTGGTCAAGTCGTCGCTCAAGCTCCGCCCCTATTGGTGCGATAAACCAACCACAGAGCGAGCCATCCACAGAGTTTTTTTGAATGACGTCATTGCACTTGACATTCAAAATCTGAACAGACTATACAAAAATTGCCTTGAGAAGCTGAAACTTGTGCGCTCTATGGATAAATTGTCCTTAAAATGATGGAAAATATTACAACGTAAGTTATTTGTGAACGATATTAAAAAACTATATAAAACACAGAAATAACCTCAAAAATCTAGAAAAATACGGCAAAAAAATAGAAAATTTATTTTCTCAAAAATCTGATATTTTTCGCTTCATTACTTTTTGGCGCCTTATATAAGTTTTTTCAAATTATTTTATTTTTTTCTGAGCTTCTCCTGAGGCATTTTGAATACCTTTTTTTAAATTTCTTCCTTTCCCAATTTATTTTTCAACACCAGACCTGAATCAATCCGTAACAATCATCGCACGGAAGACAGCCGGAGACGATTCCGTACCGATTCTCGACGCATTGGTCACATCGTCTTCCTTCGACGTTTTGCCGGCAAAGGCATTGGCCTGAGAATATCGAAATTTTCAAGGATTTTTCTGCAGAAAACAACTACTAAAAGCAGCTCCGCCCCTTTTTAGGATTACGGTAGGGAAAACACCAAAAAAAAATGTAACTTTTTTCTCCGTCGTTCAAATCGAATGAAACTTTTTTTTAAACGAAAGACAGTGGCAAAAAAAGAGGTTTCTTTGACCCTCAGGCGACTTTTCTCGAAAACTAAAAATTTGTGCAAGTTGGAGCTTCCAGGAGCTTCATTTAGTACTTCAATAAGTTCTCTGGCCAATTTTCCGCAGACAAAAAAAGTGATATGACTTTTTTCTGTAAATGTAAATATGTACATGGAAGGTAGAAGACTTTCTCTTGAAAAAATCGTTTTTTTTTTCAATATTTATTCTGTTTCTAAGGATTGATCTCAAAAGTAGTTAAGAAATGCTTTTTTTTTAAGAAGGAAGCTTTTTTTCTTCTTCTCCAACTCCTTTTTTTTTTGACAACTTTGTTCAGAATTTGGAAATATGACGAAAAAAGCACCAGTGACCACATCGCACTGAGCGCTTTCACTTCCAATCGATTCGCAGTCGCAAAATTGGCACCCATTGACACTGAAGCCGAAATGGTAGGGCGAGCATTGGTCGCATCTGAAAATATTCAGGAATCTGGGAAATAATTCTTTCTTCATATTGTTGGATTTCGCGAATTTTAGTTGATATATCGTAAATTTGATCAAAAAACTTGAGCTGGCAGAGCAGAAAAAAAAAATCCGATATTAAAGTCCAGCATCCGAAAATGGACACACTTTCTATTGGCTAAAAACTTCCAAAAATCAAATTTTAAAAGCATCTGAAAAAAATAATCAATTAAAGTTCATTCACCGCTACTTTAACATTTTCAAAAGGGTTGCAGAATTGAAGTGATCCCTCTAGGAGTTAAGAGTCTGACCTGTGAGCCCGTAAAGCTCAAGTAGTCCCTATAGGAGTTTTTATCCTTTTTATGATTTTGATTATGAAGGTAAAAACACTGTGTAGATAGTTTTCCCTTCATTCAAATGACGGTAATTTATTGAGCTTTTCGCATGGAAATGCTTCTACTTCTAAACTGCTATAGAATGATCTACAGGGACATCTAAATAAAACCACTAGAGGGGCCCCTTTTGCAAGCTTTAGTGGCCCCTATAGGGGGAGTTAGGGTTGTTCCTAGAGGGGGACCTCCTAGGACACTATAGGGAACTCTCCGGCGTTCCTCATTAGTGCGCAAAAAAAGAGATTTAGTCGTCTTTTTGTCAAATTTCCTTCGATTTTCAACCCGATTCTTACCGTTTCCCCGTCACTCCAGGCTTGCAGTTGCACTGTCCGGTGGAGAGATCGCAAGTCTCGTTTTCCGAGCCGAGAAGGTCGCAGTCGCAGGCCTGACAGCCGATTCCCGAAGAGATGTTGTAGAAGCCGCGCTGAAGCATCCAATTTTGGTTCGAAAAGTCAACAATCTTCCGAAACCGCGCACTCGTCGCATTGAAGTCCAGCAACATTGGGAAGACAGTCACATTGGCCATCGGATTGGCGACATTCCAGGAGGTTGTAGTCGTTGTTGGGTCGCTTGGTGCCAGGGGCAAAACACCTAAAAATCTTCTTTTCAGGACTGAGGAGAGAAAATCTAAAGGCTCGAGCATACGTCGACTGGATCCCACCCCGGGGTGCGGCCTACCCCCCTCAAACCGCAGCCTGCCCCGAAAAGTGCGGCCTATCTCAGCACCTTTCAAATTTCTTTTCGCGCAAATGGCTGGGTTGGGATCCAGCCGATGTATGGGCCCGGGAAGCTGAAATTTTTCTTGAATACCTCCAAATATCTAAACAAGGACTTTTTTTCTGGTTTTTGGGATAATAAGTTTCAAAGCTTGCTTCTGACACAGAATCATGCCCAGCAAATAAAAAAACTTTTTAAAAAAATTATATAATTCCTCAAAAAGATCCCAAAAAAATGTGACATTAAAAAAGGGGATCAAATCCACCTTCAACTCTCAACTTTCTATAAAAAAATGCTCCATAGGGGACGTTTTTATGTTTGACAAAAATTCAGGGTCTAGTCAGGCTATAAGAAAGACAAAGAAAACTAAAAAAGGACCCCAGGCGGTTTTCCAGAAACCATTGGATTTCAATTATTTCATATGGTTGTGTAGCTCATGTTCCCTACAACGTTTGAAAAAAGGAATCTTGGAAAAATACCTAATATAAACAAAGTTAAAGCCATTAAATCGCGCGTTTCGCGGCTAAAAAAGATTGGACGAGTAAAAAACTACAGAAAAAGGTAGCCCGATAACTTTTTTTGCACTAGAACACAGTATTTCTTCCTTAAAACGATAAAGCAACGTCAAAAGATAATGATGAACCGAAATAAGTCCTTTCTAACGTGGAAAAACAACTGAGATGAACTTTCGAGATAAGAGAAAAAAAAAATCAACGCGACGAGTCAAGTCCCTCGGAGCTTATTCTTAGCTGCTCTATCCACCGAGGGAGGCAGCAATTCTTCGACGAGATGGTAGGCGCGACGGGAAAGAAGAAGGAGTCGAGAACAGTTGAAGGTATAACTCTCACTTCGTGGAAAATGCTATTATTGTGAAGTAGCCTCGTAACACTTTCATAAGAACTAGAAGTCTCTTTAGTTTCGTTCCAGGGTAGGAACCACGGATCTCTTTTCCCAGTTTTAACCGGCCTAGTTGTTTAGAAACAAATGGCAGTCTTCATCAAATGGTTTAAGTGACTGGTTGAAAGTTACCAAATGCTTCTTGAATATAGTCAATTTTTCCTGATTTGAAAAGTGAGGGAGGCGGAGAAGGGGGCGGGACGTGGTTCTCGGCACGAGTTCAATTCTAGGTCCAGCGACTATTTGGAGAGCTCGTTTATCGCTCTTTTCATTCATTTTTCAACTCTTGATCATTTTTTTTCTTTTGTGAATTGAAAAATAATAGAATAGCTACAAAAAGAGCGGCTCTTGAATTGGACTCGCGCCAAGAACCGCGTACGCACAAGCTACGCGTCCCGCCCCTGCTCCGCCTTCCTTGCCTTACAATTCGGGAAGGATTTACTATCTACAGTAGCTTTAAACGCGCAGAACAGAGCTTTTCCTTTGGTACTTAAAGAGAGTTACTAAAACCTTGGAAATCTGACCCTGTGAGTTTTAGAGGTGAAGGTACTCTCAAATGTCAAAAAAGCGTACTTTTGCGTTTCAACGAGTAACAGAGTCGAATAGTGTTTCAGAATCAGGATACATGTATCAGTTTAGCTTCAAAGCGGGGTTTTTTATATACAGAAAACATCCCCGCCCCCATGTAATGTTCGCGAAAACTGCGAGAGCCGAAAATTTCAAGAAATAACCTGATTTTTTAAAATAATATGACTTTTTCCATAATCTGAAGTTTTACAGGATGTAAAGTCCAAAATCTACGATGATATGACGGAGCCCAATGCCAACAACGGCCGCGCACCACTTCCCTATTTTTTTAATAAAAATTTTTTTCGAGACAAACTTCAACTTTGCTGGGACTTTTGTTGCCAGATAATGGATGCATTAAGTAATTCGTGTGAGACTATGAACGTCGGGTCCGCTAATCCGAATCTTTGAAGCGTCTTCCATTCAAGCTATACATTGGATTCGAAGTAACAGGGCCAGCGTGTTGAACAGGAGTTTGACTATTTCCAAGCTTTTAGTGAGATTAGTGAGATACAGAACTTTCCTTATATTTTTCGAAAAAGAAATCGATCGAAATCAAAAACTTCAGAGAGCGATTTAATGTGAGAAATTAGCGATATCGCTGCGAGAGATGAGCGATATCGCTCGCGGTATCGCGTCTCCCGCGTTTATAATACTGTGTTGTTCTTTTTTTGTCATTCAGAGAAGCATTTTAGACAGCGAATAAACGCGAGGAGTTTGCGATGCCGCAGCGAGAGGTGAGCGATTTTGCTCGCGGTATCGCGTCACTCTCGCGATCATGAAATCGTTTTTTTTCTCTGTTCTCACCCGCAAGCCTGACAATTCCCCTTGGGCTCTTTCAAAGCGTCGCCCCAGAATCCGGCCCGACACTTCTCGCAGTTGAATCCGTCCGTATTGTACACGCACTTTCTGCATTCTCCGGTGATTCTGAAGATCATTCATCTTGATTAAAATCAAGTTTTCGAGCAAGGGAAACCTATCACAATTGCCGATCGAGTTAGGATCGATATTGCCCGAACAAGCGCATTCCTTACATTCGGCCCCATTTTTGGGGCTTCCAAAATAGCCGTCGGAACATTCTTCGCACCTGGGAATGTTTGAAATCAAAAGTGGTCGAATTGTCTCAGAATGAATGAATAAATCAAGGCATAAAACATAAAATGGCTTTTTTAAATTTTCACTTCCTATTCAGAGCTTTTTATGTAAAGTATTTGAACTCAAAAACCCATGAAAAATGGAAAAATGAGTAGTTTTCGAAAAAGAGCCTTTTTCTATTATGAGACAAAATCAAATAATTTCGAACATCTTTAGACTAAAAAGATGCTGCTTAATCTGAAAAACACGATGAGAATTGCCAAAAATAGAAACTACAGGTCATTTCGAGCTTCAAAGTAACTCATCTTATCGATTTCATTCTATTACTTTCTCTTTTTTCAAAAAAAAGACCTTCTTCCAGTGTATCCATTGGGACATTCAGTACATACAATATCGCCATCAGTGTGAAGAATACAAGGTCCATTTTCTGGACAGGGGCATTCCTGAAAATCAGGAAATTTATTTTTTCGTTTGTATGAATTTCCGTGCAATAATATTAATATGATTGGAAAAATAATTTTTTGGAAAAAAAAAACGGAAGAAAGATTTTTAAACCAGGCCAGGAAGCCAATGAGAATTCTTCTCTTAAAGCTATTCATACGATGCTACGACAATAGCGATTTTTTAAAGTTTTTTTTCGAAAAGTACTGTATGTAAAAGTCCGCATTTAGCATGTATAGCATGTTCTGTGTATGCAGACTTTTTCCATTTTTCTTTTAAATTTTATTCGAGTGTATTCCACCTATAGGATATGATTGAAATATGTCAACTACTAATTCTGAACTATTGGAAAAAGCAGGGTAAAAAGGGGCCACTCAAAGTGTGCAAACACGCCCAAGTGCGGACTTTTCATACAGTACTCCTCGGAAAATGAAAACCGCCATTGTCGTAGAGCTGCTTGTACTCCACAACATCTTTTGCAAACCTGACAATCATCGGGAGTTCCTTTGAAAGCGTCCCCGTAAAATCCACGAGCACAGCGTTCACAAGTGTCCCCGGCTGTGTTATCCTCACAAATGCAGGCGCCTTCAAAGCTTTTATTCTTAATCTTTAAAAAAATGGATTTCAAGAGTTAGGCCCAAAGACAAAAAAATGTGGAGAAAAATTTTAAGCAAAAAAATTCTTAACGCTTGAATAAGAGAAAAAGAAAAAAATTGTTGATTTTTTTGTAAATGAACCTTTTACGTATTTTATAAAAATTTAACTTATCTCTGTTTTAAGTAGACTAAAAGAAAAATCGTATATTCCTTCTGAAAATTGTTCCTCAGAAACGGGAATAACATTAAAATCTCTTCAATTTCTGTTCGAGACCCGATTCCTCACCGCTTTCCGCCTCACAACTGTCCGAATGTCCGTGACAGTCGCATTTCACACAGCGATTGAAGGGACCGCCGTATTTGGTCTCGCGACGAAAGCCGGGAGCACAAGATTCGCAGAATTGACCGACGAATCTGATTAAAACAAGGGATGACAGAAACAATTCAAAAACTCAGATTTTGCTTCTAAATAAGATACAAAACAGTAACATGATACATTTCAAAGCTTTCAAACAAAAAAGGAGGAAAGGTGAAAATACAGAGAATTTTAAGCTAGTTATCAGTAGAGAGCAAATTCTTGGTAGAAATATTTAATATGAAGGCTTTCTCTCAGATTTATTTTAATAATAATAATAATAATTTACTCATCCACAAAGTGAAAAGAATAAATAAGGTTAAGAACCGGTTTTAGGTCACCCTCACGAGTGACTTCACCGGAAAGGGAATACATTAGATATCACAGTTGATAAAATACACGTATATGCATATTGAGATTTTTGAGATCATAGTAGCCGTCTAGGGATGCTGATGAATATTTCGCTTTCATTGAAGGTTTATTTTTACAGTTAACTTTCGAAAAACTGAATTCTAGACCCAAAAAACACGAACTTCTTGGAAAAAAGGTCCATTTCAGGCAAAAATTTCTGGAGCTACATTTTTTAAACAATTCCCGAGCCAATCATCATAACTTAGAAATCTCTGATTTCTCTGCGCTCTCTCCAGTTTGCTTACTATTTTTCGGACTCTATCGATGAGGGAAAGGAGAGTGCAGACAGGTCAGAATTTTCAAATCTTAACTTCAAGAAAAGCTTCCTAACTGTTATTTTCAACTCATTTCAGTAGAACTTCTTTTTTTGGGCTGAATAATCAAACCTTTCCTTTACTCAACTTACAACTTTGTTATCAAAAAAATAAGTTTTTGATATTTTACTCATTCAATTTTTCAACTTAACTGTCAAAAAGAGAAAAATATACAGGTTAGAACGTTTCAAACATCGGCCCAAAAAAATTTTTCTGGTTTTTTTAATTATTATTATTATTATTATCGTTTTTTTAGGCTCGGTTATTCTAGTCTTCCCTTTATTCAATATGCCCCTTTATCATCAAAAAGGATCTAACTATTTTTTTCTTCATTTTTTTAAATACCTGACCATCGATCTTGAATTTTTTTCCGTTTTTTTCTTAAATTTCAGAAGTTTCCATTTGTTCCCCCTGTAATCCTCACCCAGGCAGGCAATCGCAATGCTCGATCCAAGTCGCCGTTTTTGGATTTGTCGCCGAAGCAACGATTCCAGCCGTGCCAAGGTCCACACTCGACAAATAGCCAATATCTGATTTCATTTTTTCGAGATTCGATTTTCTAATCAACCAAAAACCTCGATAGGAATAAGTTCCGCGGATCTTGATCGCGGTGACATTGGAGAGGATTCCGATGAAATCGAGTTCATTGATTTTCGGATGCCAGTTATAGGAATGGTCAGCGTGGAGACGGAACCGGTAAGTCTTAAAGTTGGATTTTCTTTTGG
Source organism: Caenorhabditis auriculariae (assembly GCA_904845305.1). Lineage (NCBI taxonomy): Eukaryota > Metazoa > Nematoda > Chromadorea > Rhabditida > Rhabditidae > Caenorhabditis > Caenorhabditis auriculariae. Next base: position 74,005 of record CAJGYM010000166.1, on the reverse strand, counting down.
TTCTTTTGAATTTCGAGCTAATGAAAAGGTCGTTCTTAATCGAGCTTAAAAACCAAAAGTCTAAAATCTGCACCAAAAGATTATAATGAGCTAACATGAGCGGTGTAAGGTGGGACCAAAAAAAAAAAACTAAAAACACTGTAAAACGCTGAAAAACAATCATAATGAGATAAGATGAGCAAAGTGAGCAATTTCTGATTAACAACTCTCTATTCGAATTTTCAATTCAAGGAAAACATTTTTCTTGTCGAAAATTAGCCCCAAAGTACTATAATTAGCAAAAATGAGCAATATATCATAAGATAAATCCCAAGGAAGCTTCTGGGTAAGCTTAAAAGAGGAAAAACCCTTTAAAAGGCCTGAAAAAACTATGAGATGAGCAAAAAACTATCAAAGTGAGCAGTTTCTTGTCAACATCTATCTGCTAAGCTGAGTATTTGGGCGCTAAAATGAGCAATGCGTCTAAAAAAGGTCTAGAATTTTCCAAATCGTAACCTTGATTTTTCGTAACAAGGGTAAAACAATCGTTCTAGTGTTCAGATTTTGAATGTCAAGTCGTTATTCAAGCTTCGCCCCTAAGATCTCAATGAAGCAATATGAGCAATGAGTATTTTTGTGATATGAGCAACGAATATTTTTGACAGGAAAAATCACGATTAGCTATTCCAAACAAAAACAATGTTCAACCTTGGGATCCGTGCTCGGCATCGGATTCCCTTGAGAAGTGATAGAAGTCGACAGCTCCTGACGGTCCGCCCCGACGATCACGACGTCGCTGAAACCAGAAATCGTCGTCTAATCCTTTTATTCGGATTTTCAAACCTAACGTCCTGGTTGGTGGGATGTTTGGCGACTTTCAAAGTGAAGACGAGGTCTTGGTTATAACTGGACCTTTGGTCTCCGGTGAACTGTTCCGGGGCCACAAAGTAGACCGGGAGGTTTTCCGTGTCGGAGACCTACGAATAAAGGAGTTGTTACTTGCAAGGGAGGTCACTTTTTGCAATTTATAGTTTTTGAAAGTTTTCTAAAACATTCGGCGAAAGTCTAGAGGAAGATAGGCACATTTTCTACCAGTTGACACTTCTCATTTTCAAGCTAATAATTTTTAAAGTTCGGAAAGTTAGACTTAAAAACCTCATTTATTAGGAAATTTAGGCGTGAATCCCTCGTTTTTTATTGAAAATTCAGGCCTAAAATTAATTCTTACTGGAAAATTTGGGCATAAAATCTATACTTCAGAGAAAATTAAGGCTTATAGTTGATATCTATTGAAAAATTTAGGCTTACATATTTCGCGAATTTGAAGAGTCATTTATCTCAAAAACTAGAACTTTGTGCAGTCAGCTGACTAAGGGATCTTTTTTTAGATCTTGATAATTTTTTTAAAATTATGAACGAAATTGGCCTCCTTCTCTATTTCAAAAAAATTTGAAGAACCGTTTTTTTCATTTTTTTCTAATTTTTTTCGAATCGCTAAATTTGGCCTTCAATCGTTAAAAAAATATTTTTTTACAGCATTTATCAGCTTCCGGAAAAGGTTAAAAAGTTATAACAGGAATGAATTTATAATCACTTGAACAAATCGCTTGGACTCTCAATCCTTTTTTGCTCAAAACTCAGTTATAATACATCCATATTCCTCCCCAAAACTGCCCGATTTCTCACCGCAACAGCTTTATCAAGCTCCGCCCATTGAGTATCCTTGACGCCGAGCCTCGAAATCGCCGTCCATTTTTCCTTATCACCATCGAATCGGCTGGAAACATTTCTGGCGAAATATCCATCAGCCGTGGAGCAAATCGAAGAGTGGCCGTAGCAGAAGCAAGGCGTGCAGCCGGCCTAGAAAATCAAATATTTCTCACAAAAAAGGAAGGTTTTTTTTAACTTTGCTTTGCGGAATATGCTGGTAATTGGTCAGAATAATCCTACAATACCAGACAAAAAAAAACTCCAACCTGGACAAATCTAGTTTTTGGGGAGAAAAACCTATGAAAGTCGGAGAAAGCCGGAAGCCTTAGGAGCTTTTCACGACCCCCTAGAGACCACTTTAGGTCCCCTACAGTAGTCCCTAAAGCTTGCAAAAGTGGTCCTTATAGGGGAAGCTTTAGGAGACCTTAAAGACCCCCTAGAGATCACTCCAGCCCCACCCATTTCAGTCTCTGAAGGTTGAGAAAGTGGTCCCTACAGGGAAATCCTTAGAGCTCTTGAAGACCCACTAGGAATCACTTTAGTTTCCCCTATAGTGGCCCTTAAAGCTTCGAAAAGTGGCCCCTATAGTCAAAGCCTTGAGAGCTTTCAAAGAACCCCCTAGGGATCACTCCAGCCCCACCTATTTCAGTCCCTGAAGCTTGCAAAAGTGATCTTGATAGGGAAAGCTTTAGGAGACCTTGAAACGACCTCTCTAATGATCCCTTTTAGTGTTTCTTAAAGCTTGCAAAATTGGTCCCTACACGGAAATCCTTAGGAGCCCCTTGAAGACCCCCTAGAGTTCATTTCAGCTCCCCTTTAGTGGTCCCTATAGGGAAAGTCTTATGAGTCTTTAAAGACCCCCTGGGGACCACTTTAGCTTCCCTATAGTCGTCCCTAAAGCTTGGAAAAATGGTCCCTATAGGGAACATGCTAGTCGGCTTCCAATCTCAAAGTGAAATGACTTTCCTGATTAGTTTTTTTTCAATAAGATCATGAAAACGTTTCGACTAGAAAAACCTGATTATCTTTGGACAGATCAAAGTAGCCGGGCTTGCACTTGTTGCACTGACGACCTTCGACGTTTGATTTGCAGGCGCAGGTTCCCGTGGCGCGGTCGCAACGCGGCTGATTGTCCACAGAGCCGGCAGCTTCACAGTTACAGTTTCTAGAAAACTTAAAAGTTATTATATAACTGATTCACAACATTATTAGGTTCACAACTGATTCACAAATGGATTAGGACGCTAAGGGGGCGTGGCCTGTCTGCGCACTCCACAAACCAGGCACTGTCACTTTTTTAATCGTGTCAGGACCCATTTTTTTTGTTGAATCAAGCCCGCCTTGAATCAGCTATATGTCTTGTTCATACATAAGCAGATCAAAACCTCCTTCCGAGTGATTTTCAAATAAAGAACCGTTCTCGGTCTAGAAATTTTTAAAAATTGGCCATTTTGTCCTTAGATTCGAGTTGAGGTCAAAATACATTTCGATCGCTCTCTCAAGTTCAATTTTCTAATAATTTTTTCCAAAACGATCTCGACTTGGAACAGTTTCAAATTTTCACATAGCCCTCACGCCAAAACTTTGAAAATTGACTGGTTTAACTAAATTTTTCGTATGTTTTTTCTTAAAGATCTGCAGAGTTCGTTGTGGATCAAAATGAGCTGTTAGAAATTTCATTTATTAGAGAGTCAATACCGTAACCTGAAGTTAAAAATCCTTTTTTTTATATTCTTCAAGACTAAAAAGATCTTCTACCACTTTTCTTCCCAAATATTCGTGATTAAGCCCTTCCTCCTGGACTAATTTAGTTTTTTAGTTGCCAATGGTTCAACCAGCGTTTTAAATTTCCGTAAGACAGTGGAAAATATGAAAAAGTCAAATATAATATCGAATTTTTTTTTGAAAAGAATGTCAAGGTTCCTGGGAAAAGTCTCTAGAACTGCACCTGCAGCCGTTGAGTCCGAACTCGAAGAAGCCGTCGAGACACTGGTCACAGTATCGTCCCCCGACTCCCGGCTTGCATTTACACTGCCCTTCGGCGTCGCATTGGGAACTCAGAGAACCGATCTGAGAACCACTTTTTGAGCTTTTTGAAAAAGTTCTCCTTTTCTGAGCTTGCAAGGATTGTAAAAATTATCAGGTATACACAACGGGTATAAAAAAATGTCCTTGAAGTCAATAAAATTATGAAAAAAACTTTTTTTATCTGAAGGAAATCTCTGTTAAGCCTCATCACACCCCGTAGATAAATAAAAAAAAATGATTTTTCCATATTGAAAAAGCTAGATAATGTACAGAAAAAGACGAATTTTTTTCTCAATTTTTTTGGTACGACGAAAAAAATAATAAATTGGAAAAATTTTGAGTTGAAATATTCATGATTGAGATACCTCATTACAACCGCAAGAAATGCAGAAATTCTCCCGCGGGCGTCTCCAGAAGTTCGCCACACATTCTTCGCAGTGAACTCCCTAAAATCTTCTTTTTAATGAATCAAAACTGCTTCTAACACAGTTATAAACGCTAGAAAATGCTTTGAAACCCTTATTTTTCTCTTAAAACCATCCTGAGTGTTCTGTATAAACCAAATCAGCTTAAAAGTTATTTAAAAACTCTGAAATATTCCATAAAAAGCCGTAATTTTTTGAAAACAAGCCTTTTTCTTAAACTCCTGTCGATTTTGCGAATGAAAACCCAAATAGTGAACCTCTTTATTGAAAAAAAAAACTCTTTTTCTTTCAAATTTTCGAATAAAACCTGAGTTTTATGCATGAATCAAGCTTGAAATTCGGTAGAAAACACCAAAAACCAAAAAAATGCCATGAAAGCCGAAATTCATGAGAAAAAAACCTATTTTTCTGAAACTACTGTCGATTTTCTCAAATGAAAATCATAAAAATAAACCAATATTATTGAAAAATTTTTATTTCTTATAACTTTTCGAACCAATCTGGTATGAAAAAATTCGTTTTCCTGAAAATAATGTCAGTTTTTCTTGTGAAAATTATGAAAATCGATTTTATTGATAAAATCTCCATTCTTTTCAAAACGAACCTGAGTATTGCCCTGGCAGTCGACACAATGGCCGCCGTGGCCGGTTTTCTCGAAAAGTTGCTGGTCGAAATAGCAACGGTTCGAGAGTTCCGAGCAGTTGCAAGCTGGAAAATGAAGAATTATTATTAATAATAGTTTCTTCAAAGGTCAATTTGAACTCCGTCAGTCTACAATCCAAATGTAGAGAAAAAAAAAGGTGAAACGCAAAGTAAAAATAAAAATTAGCTGCGTCTTGGAGGAATAGAGGCGAAAAATTCGTTACGAGGTAAATCGATCAATCATTTTTTTTTTTAGAAACTTTGGGTGAAGGGTGAAATGATGTTTGGATGTGAGTTTATATCATTTAGAATCCATTCCAAATTTATAAAAAAACGAACCAACGCATTCATTGGCTTCATTTGCGGTTCCGGCTTTCCAGGGCCTATCGTTATAAAATGGCAGGCATTCGTTGCAATCGGCTCCTTGAAAATGATAAAATCAATTGTTTCATTCAAAAATTGAGGAAAAAAAGGATTAGAATTGTGAAAAATAATCAAAAACGCACAGCCGTTTCAGGTCTAAAATTTTTAAAGAAGGTGACCCCCAAAAAAACCGAAATTTCCCGGGATTACGGTAGTTCGAAAAAATTTAAATGTCCCCAAAAATCTTTATTACAAAAATCTCTTTATTAAACTCCTTCTGATTTGAGATTAAACTTCTTAAAAACTTCTCCGGGCTATTATTTGTTTCTTTCTAAAATGATCATCTTTTTGTGATTTTTTTGAAATCAGGTTGCTTTCTAAAGCGTGTTCAAAGTCATTTCCGTGAAATGCAAAAATTATCTCTGACTCTCCAAAATCTTAGTTATCTTTTTTTCTTTCTCTATTTTGAATTTCGAGGAATTAATTTGAACACGGCAAAGTTTTAAATACTTTTTCCCGCTACCGCCTCTTTATAAAAAAATCAAATTTTCCATTTATTTGATGATCCCCCCCACTGTCCCCGTTAAAAAAACTCCAATAAAAAAATTATTCACTACGGTAAATTTTTTTCTCACTTTTCACAATTTCATCAGAATAAAATTTTAAAAAAAGATCAATTATTTTTTTGAAAAAAATTCAAAATTTTTTTGTCCGTCTCATTTTCATTTTTTTAGGTGACTTTAAATCTTATTATTTACACTAGTAAAATTAATTAAACTTATCTGAAATTCTTTATTTAATCTTGATTTTTTTTTCAAAAATTTTATTTTTTTAAATGATTTTAAAAAGTGTAGCTGTTTATTTTTTTATTATTTTTCTGCAAAATTCGCTATTTAATTTTAATTATTTTCTGAAATTTACCTATTAGCTTTCATAAATTTCATAAATTAGCTATTCAATTTTTATCATTCTTACAAAAATTATTTTATTTACTCTCTATATTTTGCAATTCCCCTCTGAAAACCTTGAGTATTGTGTTCACAACGGCAAACGAGCCGATTTTCCCCGGAAACGCTCGAAGAACCGACGCATTCCGACGCGTGTCCATTGCATTTGCATCTAAAAGTTATCGTTCAAAATGTAGTTCTGATGAATACATTTTCTTATCAAACCTGCCACCAACAGCAAAGTCAGATATCGCGTAATAATAGCTTCTCAGCACTTGGGGGTCGCCGAAAACCTACAAATATTTTTATTTTTGAAAGAATTAATTTGAATCAAATTGAAATCCTTCTCAGGCTTGACTTCTATTAGAAAAAACCATTTCATCTTTCAAAATTTTGGGTTTTATATATTTTCTATGAAAGTCATTCAGTTAATTTTATGGAAAATATTCTGGATTAATTCTAATTTAAAGGCGCATGGTTGATTGGCTCAAAGGCGTTTTTCAACTCGCATCCGACCAAAAAAACGACTTTCGCGGCATGTATCTTCTACTGGTATTTTTGAGCCACTTCTTTAGAAGTTAAAGTTGAAAATGGCTTGATTTCGTTAGATAACCCTTTTTATTTATCATTTTTTCAGATATATATTTTTTTTTTATGAAGTCTTCAGTTTCTCTACACGAAGTATTCTCTATTTGGCTTTTATTTTGAAGCGCTTGATAGCATTTTAAATGACTCAGAGTGTCGCGCCCGACCAAAAACGACTTTCGCATCTCGGCATGGATCTGCTAACTGCGGCGCTTCTAGCCATTCTACTTTTAACCGCAAATTTCAAAATTCAACTCAAGAAAGAAAAAAACAAACAAAAAACCAGGAAACTTTTCGTGTGAATTCCTGTACAAACAGGTAGTTAACAACCTTTTTTTTCAATTTTTGGCAGCTTTTCAAGGGCAGAAAAAACCAACAAATCGATTTACAAACAAAAAATTCCATATATTTTTCTTTGGCAATTGAAAAAAGCTTTTGAAATTCTTAAATCTTTCATAATTTCGAAAAATAACGAGGCGAGAATGCAAGGCCGCCCGAGTCGCATACGTTTCATTCAATAAGTAAAAGGGATAAAATTTTCGATTTAACAATAGTCTGTCATCTCAATGAAAAAAAAACCGGAACACTTCCAATTAATTGTTTTTATTTCAAATTGCTTATGAAAATTACAGGCTCTTTTTCGATTCAATCGTTTTGAAATTAAAATAACGTTATTACATAATTTCAAATTGGACCCGAAATTTTCAAAAACTTCAGAAGGCTCCTTCTTTTCAATTTACCAACTCCAAATAACGCTAAAAAGGATAAACCCAAAAAAAAAATCCAACCTCATCACCAAAAGTGTTCATTCGATTCAACACAACTTTGATCGCAGATGCTGTGACCCATTCCTGAAAAAAATTCAATTTAAAAAAATATTTTACAGGGAAAATCATGAAACACAAATTTTTTTATTTGGAACTTAAAGAAAAACCTGAAGAACGTTGGAATTTTTCAAAAATCGTGAGCAGATGGCCGATTTTCGAGCGTAGAAAAACGCAATATTTCCGCCAGTGATCGGGGAAATGTCAGAAAATTCCTGAAAATCAATAATATGACAATAAAACACTCGAAATAGTTATAACAAGCAAAAAAAAGGAAAAATTAAATCAAAATGGGAAGCGTCGTCGAATAAAATGCATTGTCCGTGAAGCCTCGTGTATGAACGTTTTTATAGCTACAGTAGCCCAAAAGTTGTGAAAAATAGAATTTCTTTCTTTTTTTTTTCAGTACTACGAGTTAACCTTGGTACACTGCGCAACAGCTTCATTTCCGGGAAGAATCGGAGATTTTTCAGGAATTCCATAAGTTGCGCGGCAAGATCCACTGGAAGCTTTTGAATAATTGACTTGTTGTTCCGATAAACTGACGAATAAAATTGCCAAGGAGTCCAGTCGTCTTCCGGATCTGTTTTCTTGTAGATCACAAAGGACTCCGGTCGAGGTGAGATAAATTTCAACCTAACATAGGTTATATCGAAGGTTTTTCCTGCAAAATGAATTTTATTAGTTTTTAGGTAAAAAAAAAGTTACTCCGTGTTTCCATTGGTTCTTTTTCTCTCTAAAATCTCAAAATGGTCGAAAATCCCGAAAAGGTTTGGAATTTCGAGACCTTCAAAAAATTAACCAAGGCAAAATATTTCTTTTTTACCGAATTTTCTTTAAAAACAGCGATAAAAAGCGGAAGGGAGAGGTCAATTGCTATCTGAAGAGACGCCAGAGAAGTGAGAGCAATCTCGCCGTCTGGCGTCTCTTCAGGCCGCCGCTGATCTCTTCTTCTTTAGTTTCTCCTATTCTTTTTTCTACAAAAGACCACCAATTTGATAAATTCATTTTTCTCAACTCGTAAGGGGTAATTTCGGACATAACACTTCATGAAAAGTCCTTCCAACCCAATCGATACTTAAAAATTCAGTAATCCATTTTCTCTCGGCTTGAAACGACAAACGGCTTTTTTGGCGCCTATTCAAAAAATTTCGCTTTTTAGATCCGCTCAGGATTATCAAGCCATTTCGAGTCGAGAAAAATGAACTATAAAAACCAAGAATTTCTCCAAAAAAGATCATCTTTCTGGTCTAGAAGCTTCTAACCCAAGGTCAGGGTCAAATTGACGCTGGTCGGGAACTGAAGGCCTTCGTTCATCGTCTCCGACTGCCACCAGGTCTCGTTATTCGCGTTATTAAAGTCCGTCAGGTAGCGAGCCGGATGAGAAAGTACCTGTAATCAATAAAAATTGATGAATAGCCTGAAAATCCCGAAAAACCGGATGTCGGGCGTCGCAAGTTTCACAGACGCTCCTCTGTCCGGTGTGGCCCGATTGGACACAGAATCTGAAGGAATTGATCAATAAGTTGAAGAAAAAAGAAATTTTGTCAAGAAAATGCAGCAAAAAGTTTCGGTCGCACTTAGAATGGCCTCAAGTGTCGCGGTCGCGTTGCGGTTCATTCCAAGTGCGACCATAGAACCCCAATGACATTCGAGCTAACACTAAGCGCAAAACATACCCTCTTAAAACAAATAACTCAAACCGTAATTTATGTCTAGTAAAGTTATTGTCAAGCTTTTGTTTTAAATTATTTTTTCAAATAAAGCTAGATTTTCTTTAGTATTGAGACTGACTGAAAGTCTCTAAGAAAATGTAAATGAAGTAGATTACATTGATTTGAAGCATACTTCTCGAAGGAAATTTTTAAAAAAAGTCATTTTTTTCGAGGAAAACCACCAAAAAAAGCCGTTTTTTTGTTGTGCATGTGTGCCCCATCGCTAAAAACGAATTCAAAAATGATTTCTCCCTATGAAAAAAATATCCGAAACTCCTTATCATTTACAGAAAAAAATTCAGAAAAAAATTTATATACGAAATTGATGAACGACGTGATTCATTTTCCAAAAATATTTATTTGCACGATTTTTCTAGCTTATTTTTTTTTGACCTTCTCCGAAAATTTTTAGTCGCCACTATAGGGTTTTGAGGTTTTAATGGCTAATATAGTAGTCAAATTAGTGGTCACTTAAGAAGTTGAAAATTTGTGGCCACTATAAAGGTCTAAATGCTACTACTAGACAAAAAAAAACTTTAGTGGTCACTTTAGGGGTCAATGGATCAACATAACTACTCCAATCTGTTTGTTTTAAAATTATCAGAGTTACTGGAAGGAATACTGGATGAAAAACTACTGAAGTGGCCACTAAATAGAGGGAAATAGGGGCCACTTCAGCGTTCTCTCCAAGTAGTCCTTGGCGGGCCTCTATAGTGGCCACTAAAAATTTTGCGAGATTCATGAAATTTTTCAAAGTATACCATAAAAAATCTTATCAAGACTTCTGAAAAATGGCTGAAAGTTTGTCAATCTCCAACCCTTGAAGCCCACGTTTTTTTCCAAAAACTAAAAATAAAAAAACTTGAACAATCGGTTCAGAAGGCAAAATCGCAAATAGATCACCTTGTCGGATACCGTTCCCCACACGTGTTCGTGACTTCGACCCGCAAGTTGAAGGCGGCGTTGATGAAATCCGGTACGCATCTTTGAGGCAACCGGGTTTGTCTGTCGTAGCACGGACTTCCGTCTGCTCATTTTATACGGAATTATTAGTGAAAAAGGTCAAAAAACTCGAATAAAATAAGCCCAAATTCTACAGAGTTCTTCAGAAAAAGTAAGTCTAACTCGCTATAATTTAACCTCGAAAAAAATCTTCAAAAATAGTTTATACACTTTTTGATACATCTTCATGAGAAAAATAGTCATATTTTTTTGAGAGATTACGTCAGAAAAACCTTTAAAAAAATATTGAAAAAAAGCACAATTATTAATTCTCCTCGAGTTCTCTAAAAAATCAAAAACCCTTCAAAAATTGTAAAAAACCCGGATTCTCGCCAATTTTCCAACTCAAGAAAGCGGGAAAATTCGGACAGCCAAGAAAAAGAGTTATTGACGAAAAAGATTGAGAAATAAATAAGAAATTGGATTTTTGCGCCCTATGGTTATATAAACTCATTCTTATTTTTTTAAAAATCGACCATTTTCGCATTGAAAAAAAGTCATTATAGCTTTTGATTTTCGTGATTTCTAAAATTTCTCAATGGAGCGCAAAAAATGCAACCTTTACGGCTATTTTCCAGGAAATTTTCTGTTCAGCGAAACAATAAATTTTTTCGATTCTAAACTTGAAAAGATTCTCTCACCTGCTCCGAAATGGTTCGGATCGATGCTGGGGTACAGTTCAGCGGGCTGCGAATTGGCCAGACGCCAAAAGGCCGTCAAAATCAGAATCCAACGCATTTCAAAAATGTTATTTCGACATCAGTTCGGTCAGTGATTGCTGTCAATTTGAAATCTGTAAGAGGAATTCTTGAAAATGTGCTTGAATGGGTAGAAACAAATGAAATGGGATAGAAGTTTTAATAAAAGTTTACGGAATTTTTTTGAGACGAGAAAAATTTCTAGAGAAACTTGTCGATATAAAACGCAGCAAAAGCTTCGTATCTCATTAAAAACGGAGAAAAAAAAAATCGAATTCTTCGGAATTCGCCAAGAATTACAAATCCCATTGAAGTTTTAATTGAAATGAGCTACAAACAATCAAAAATAAAATTATAAAAACTCGGAAAAATTAATAAGAAAAGGCAGGAGTAGAAAAAAGAAAAAAAAATCCAGTTCAAATTACCACGATTCAGATCAGAAAAAAGGTTTGAAATTTTCGGGGGAATCAATAAAACCCGGCCGCACAAGGTGTTCCGTCCACTCTACTTCGAAAAAAAAAAGAAATCATTGACGATAAAGATAAAAAAAAGTTTGCGCCGCAAAACGAACTGATAACCGTGATTTTATCATCTCTGTCAAAACTTGCGCTTTGACGGTTGTGATAAGACGGGGGAAGGTCAAGAAATAAGCAAGTTCAATTCTTTTTGACAGTACTTTTGAAGCGTTACGGAAGATCACGAAAATTAAAATTCAAGAAATTTTCGAGAGAACAGTCCAGACAACCTTCTTGAATAAAGCAACAAAATGAAGACTTTTTTTGAGATTCACAATAATAATAATTTATTGAAAGAGCAGTGTGAACCTTTAAAAGCTCACTTAAATTTAAAATTTTCGTAAATGAATTATTCATCTTTACTATTCCGCAGGTTAAAAAAAGAAATTGTAGGAAACAGAAAAAAATTCAGAAATCATTTGGAAGCTTTCAAGTTTTTTTAAAAATCGTCTCCTTTTCGATAAGAATTTTGAAAAAAAGTGTCTATAAATAAATGGAAAAAAAGCTTGTTGTACACAAAATGTTGCTCTAAACGACATTTCGGAAGCTCCAAGACAAAAATACATAGGATCTATGGCAGCGAAGTGAAAAGAGAAGAGATTGGAAAAAGGGGCGTTCCCATGATCACATAAAATTCAGATTAAAACAAGAAAATTTGAAAATTTGAGGTAGCCTTTCTCAAAAACCAGGAATCTTGAGGTTTCCAAAGATGATTCTTAGAGTCTAAACTTGTAAAAACTCCTAGTTTTCGATAAATAAGGGCTCAAAGTCCCAAAAAAGCTTACTTAAACAAATTTTCAAAATTTTATTCGATTTCAAGGTGTTCTTTTACGATAACTAGAAATTTGTGCAGATTAAAACTTTCAGGATCTTAATTCCGTACATGAAGGGATATTCTGGCCAATATTCGATGAAATCCCATCCGCAAAGTGAAATTACCTTTCTTTTAAGTTGAGTTGTAATCCCAAGAAATTTTCAAAATTTTCAAAGTATGTAGGAATCTTCAACGCTTATTGGAAGGTTTCGGAAAAGTACAGTATCCTCCAGAGATCTTTTTCGGAGGAAGATGATCCGAGATGAATTATCAAAGGTTTTTGAATACTTAGGATCTTTAAAGGATTATTGAGAGGTTTTGAAAAGGGACAGTAGTCGTCAAAGATTTTTTCGGAGGAAAGTGGTCAACTAAACGATGTCAGAATGTCAGACAGGATGGTTCAAATGATCAACTACAGAAGCAAGACGAGAAACTGTGGAAAAAAAGGTAAAGATTGCGGGGAAGCCTGATGGTCAAAAAAACTATATCTAAGAAAAAGTTTTTGGTATAGCGGGTAGAGTCATAATTCGGAACAACTTTGAAAAATTTTCGAAATATTTGAGAGTCTTCAAAGATTATTGGGAGGTTTTGAAAAGGTACAGTATCTTTCAGAGATATCTTCGGAGTAATGTGATCAACTACAGGATCGTGATCAACTACAGAATTGAGACGAGAAAATGTGGAGAAAGAGCAAAGATTGTGGGGGAAAGCTCCACTTTTGGGGTGCCAAGAGCCGTCGAACGGACTGTTTCTCTCGTGTAGTAGCATCGGTGAGCAAACAGACAAACATCCGCTCGGGTTTTGCCCGCCAAATATGGGGGCTAGAGTCTAATTATCAGGGGGAAAAATCCCCGTCTAGAGAAGCTCATTGAAAAAAATATGAGCCTCTCAGAAAAAGTTTTTGAAAAACTCATCCCCCAAATATGGAGGCTACAGTCTAACTGTCAAGAAGAGGGGGAGATCATCGTATAGAAAAATCTCACTGAAAAAAATATCACCCTTCAAAAAAATTTTTTTGAAAGAAAAAAAGTTTGAAATCTCCTTAAAAAAATTGGAAAAAAGGTCTTGTTTTCCAGGTAAACAGTAAAAAATTCAATATCAAGATCAAGACTCCAAAAATTAATGAAAAAGCAAAAAAATTCTTCAAAGATTTTTGAAAATCGAACAAAAATGCATGAAGCTGTACTTGGAAAGCTCAGATAACTTCGAAAAAAATCCTTTAAAATCGAAAAAAAAAAATCAAAGTTTGGAAACTAATTTTGATTTTCATGTGGAAACTTGACTACTCCAAGAAATAAGAAAAACATTGAAAATATCCAAAAAAATTGGAAAATTTTTAAAGATTAACTCTACGAACAGCTGTAATCTTCAATGGAAAAGAAAAAAAAACATATTATTTAGTTCTAGAAAAGTTCTCGTTATTTAATATGGCCTCAATTTTGGTTACCTAACCTTTTTTTCCACACTATTTTCGAAACCGGGAATTAAATATTATAATTAAAAAGACACCACTACGAGACCAGCTCAGTCGCCAAAAATGATCGGATGAGCTCCATAAAAGTGCACCCCGCCCATCCAGACCCAAAAAACTCGCAGCTGCATTTCAGACGTCGCAAAAAGAGCAAGATTACGGTCGCCTTTTCCATTTCGCGACAGAAAAAGACCGCAGCTGCAAGTCCTTTTGGCCACGCATCTGGCGACGGAATTGTAACACAAAAAGTGGATGAGCCGTCGAGAAGGAAAAAAAAGACGAAGAGGACGATTTATCATGTTCCTGCGCAGCTTTTACAAATCTAATGGAGCATTGTAATGATTTGTGGGAGATTTAAAAGCTGGAAGACAGAAAATAAAAAAGATATACGGTAGCAGAGGAAAAAACCTTTTTGAAAAAAAAACTAAATATACTACAAAGCACCCATATCATGGTGAGAGAAGGAAAACATTAATTATGCGGAAAGAAATTCCTTCCGAAAATGAGAAAGTTAAAAAATTGATAGGAAAAAAATCCCTAAACAAGGCTGGAAATATGACCTTGAAAACCAAGAATATCACGTTTTATTCAAGATAATCGATGGTCGAAATTGTATGCTTCTTTTTCTGAGTTTCACATTTGTTATTATCGGCCAGCAATACGGTTAATAAGATTTTTGTAAGGAATCGTAATTCAGAAAAAAAAACCACTGTTGTTGGAAATTACTCATCAAATTTTTTTCGAAAATCAAGTTGCTTTAGAGTTGAATTAAAAAGTCTGCTTTTCAAAGCATAAACAGAGAATTGGGATCAGGGATGAGCGGCAATCATTTTCGAAAACTTATTTTTTTCTTTTTCGCAAAATTTTGGTCGAATTGAAGTTTCTCAAAAATTTTTGAACCCATATTTAGGCCTAATTTTTTGCAGCATCTCATCAAATTCTCTGCTTTTTTAATTTCTTTCTAAAAACTGTCGGAAAACCGTAACACTGACTGAATTATCATTTTCTCTAGAAGTTGCCGAAATGGGGGGCACCCCTGATTGGGATGCTTATGCTGATTTGAAAAGTTTGAGTACTTATTATTCGACTCATAGAATTTGATTTAAAAAGGCTTCAAAAAAGACCAAAAATTAATAAATTGGCACTACCATGCCAAAAATGACGACGATCAAAGGATGAAAAGATGGTGAGAGTACTGCGCGAAGAACTTTTTTCATAAAATTTAAACTTTTTCCGTCTTAAGTTTATGGAGATGGCGCAAGGAGGAATGTGAGACGCCATATACAGCTTTGATGAATCGGGAGATAATTTGATGATTTGAGACCGTGAAAATTTCTTCAAAGCTCAAAAAAAGGCACTATGAATGAAACATAAGCTTCATGTTTTGGAAAAACATCACTAATTTTTAAACTGGCCGTTTGACAAAGGGTTAAGAGGGGACCGTGGGGATCGTAAAGCTGAGAAATCAATCAAACGAGGGAAGTGTGTGGGATGAGCATCGCAGATATGGTTCCAACTTCTGTGGTAGGTATTCGGAAACATGAAGAATTATCTGCTAAGCGCCATAGGGTACTGAGAAATATCCTGTCGAAAATGTACAAGGAAAGCTCAAAAACGAACTCTTATCGGGTTTTTTTTGTGGAAAATGTTTCTTTCTCGTGTTTTTTATGATAAAGTGAATAACAACGAAATCTTTTGAGGCTTTTCAGTACATTTTCGACAAGCTATTTCTCAGTACCCTAAAGCGCTTAGCAGAATTCTCCTTTTTCGAATACTTATACCTAGGACTTCCTACCACAGAAATTTGGACCATGTATGAGAAGTTCACCTCAGACGATTTCATTCTAACTAGTAAGAAATAATCTGAACTCAATAAAAATTTCAAGTTATCAACTGCTGTCAAAAGCTTCTTCTAGTAAGCCAAAGTATAGGGAAAAGGTCAAAAAAGCCTCTCAAAAAACATGACTAATGACCGAATTGGCACCAATCTGCCTAAACGACGATCAAAGGGCGAAGAGACGGTTGGATCGTAAAGTAACTGAGAGTATTGCGGGAAGAACAGCGACGTGCGCGTTCCCCTCCTTCTTCTTCTCCCCCCAAAAAGGTCCTCTCCGATGTGATCGACGATTGGACCCAAACGTAAAAATGACGAACGCGGAGGGGACGACGACGTTGGTTTTGGAGAGAAAAGTGACCTCTTCCTGACTCATTCGCCATTTTCATTCAATTGTTTCAATATTGGGTGAAGGAATTGAAAGTAAGGGCCTTTGAATAAAGAACTTTTAGAAAAAAAGAATATTCTGGAAGATTTAAAAAACTAAAGAGCCGGAAAAGGAGAAGTTTGGGACGCACTGTTTTCAAAATTTTTCGAGAAAAAAATGAAAAATCTCGAAGCCTTTAAAACTCGGCTAGTTTCATTTTTCGAACAAAATGAGTTCAATTAAAGATGAACACGATTCTTCGAGGGCATAAGTTTAAGAATTTGATTAAAAGAATGCCTTAAATCAATCTTTAAAATCTACCGATATTTTAAAAACTTTGAAAGCTTTAAGAATTTTTAAACAAATATCCATTTTCCTTTCAATTTCTCCAATCGCGGTTACATTGAGTGAAGGAATTAAATCAGGACTTTTGAATAAAGTGTTTTTTTGATCTGGGAGATCTTCAAAAAGGGGAGGACTTGAAAAAAATGAAAAAAAGTTTGAATCACACTTTGTTTTTCTATTATTTTATCGAACGAAAAAAATCTCGAAAATCCGCAGTATTTTTTTATCTTCTTTTTTTGAACGACAGAGAGCTTCGTTTCTTTTTGAAAAATAAAAAGCGATCTTTCGAGTTACTCACAAAAAAATGAAGAATTTAATTTCAAGAGATCCTTTGAGTCAGCATTTCGAAAAACTGGTCTAATGGACTTCGAACCGATAAATGTCTTTTTTTTAAAGCTTGGAAAAAAAATACTTTTCATTCAGTTTTTTTCAATAACAGATACATTGGGTGAAGGAATAGAGCCAGGACTTTTAGAAAAAAAGAGGCTCTCAACAAGAAAGAAAAAAATTAATTTTCGAAGATCCTAAAATAAGTAAAATTTGAAAAAGTAGCAATTCAGTTTCCAGATGGGAATTGAAAAACTTGATCACTATTATGGAAAAAATGAAGAATCTAAAAAAATCCCACAACCAGTTTTCAGAGAAACAGCTCATTTGAGAACCAAGGACTTTTTGAACGAAAAAGAGCTTACTTCTCTCCTTTGGTTTCTATTTTCGAATGAATCCATTTTGCAATCCGCAAAAAATAACAGAACACCTTAAATTGATCCTCATTAACAAATTTCATAACAAAAATAAAATTTCGTGAGTTCTGTAACATCTTTTTCAGGCAATAGGTCTACTCGTATCAAAAATAATTCATTTATTACCGTATAAACCAAACAAATGAAACAGAAAATCAACCAAATCAACCAAAAACACGCATTTTCAAGACAGTGGCCGGTCAATATTGCGCCGTCGTTCTTGAAGCCGAAAAATTATTTGAATCTTTTTTCTTTTACTTAAACTTTTTAGAACCTTCTTCTTGAGTTAGAAAGATAAGTCACGTCTCAAAAAATTCATAAATTATCATTTTATAACCGGAAAACCTTTTTGAACTACCGTAGTACGACCGGGCGCCTTAAATAGTCTCCAGCACTGTCTTAAACATTAAAAAAACAAGTGGAAATGGGTTAGAAGCACAAGTCGGTGCAGTAGATTCCATTGACCGCCCTGAAATCAACTTTTTTGGTTTTTAATTGAAAAATGGACCAACACTCCGGCAACAGTCAGTTGTCCTTGTCCATTGCAAACCAGTGGAACTGTCGTTTCTTCAAAACCGTCGGCCACTGATTCGAATGAACCGTCGAGCAAATAAGCCTCAAATTCTATTCTCCTTTTTTTTCATCACTTCTCGAAATTTTTATTTTGCATATTTGAGATTTGCAAAAAAGAAAGGTTCATTGAATGGAAGTTTATGAACAACCAATTCTGTTCTGGACTTCCTAAAAATGCTGTAAATAGTCCAGGAAAGGAGTAAATGCATTTTTTTCAAGAACTTAGTCTGGGAAGGACTATTTTTTTTTAAATATTGAATTTATAAAATTTTCGAGAAGAGTTTCCGCATTCTTTGAAAAAGTCCAGTGTCAAAACCGACAAGGAAAGTCATTTTTAAGTGATGTTTCCCGAAAAAATGTTCAAGAAATCTGTGAAGACGTATAAAAATGTCTATAGTACCTTCTCTTATAGTTTCCGAAACATGAATTTTGAAAATTCCTACTTACCACTAAAAATAAGCCTAAAACTAATATTCTTTAGAATCTCATATCGCAAAATCTAGAAGTTCACGCAGGTAGCGGTTTCGGAGAAGGTTTGAGCAAATTTTCCGAAAATTCCAAACTCCAAACTAGAATAAACTTCCTTAAGAGTTTGAGAAAAAAAAAAGTCAAGCTAGAAGGGCCACGGTGGATATAATTGAGTTAATAGCAACATTTCGCAAACGGAAACAACTTGGCTTAGTGGATAACAGGGTTTAAAACGAGTATTGGAACTCCTTTTCAATCTCCGTTGATAGGGATGCAAAGATTCAAATTTTTCTTTTGAAACGGTTTGGTACTTTGAACTACACAGCGAGCTTCATTTGAACTACGATAAGGCATTCAACCTTATATTATAGTATGTGTGCCACGACTTGGAATTTCCCGGAACGACATTCCGCTGTGCCGCTGCGCGCCTTTTGCGAACCTTGGTCGCGCTTTTAATTTTTATATATAAGTACTCTACTTTCATGTGCTCCCCCCGTAACAAGCAGTTGAAAACGTGACCTAGATTCGAAAGACGCTTCGCGAACGCACGCAGCGGAACAGCGGAATGTCGTTCCGTGAAATTTCAAGTCGTGGCACACAGACTATAATAAATTTCACTAAAACAGCTTCTTACTCTTCCCTCTATAGCTGATTCACGGCTGGCTCGAGCCATCGAAAAAAGGGTCATGACACGATAAAAATAGAGACAATGTCTGGTTGCTGGAGAGCGCAGACAGGCCACGCCCCTTGACATTTCAAGCTAGCCGTGAATCGGCTACATGAAATAATCTCCCTAGAAGTGCAAACCGTGAAAATGACGGCGCAGTCTGGTGGCGGAGCACAGATGGCCGACACCTGCACACAGCCGTCGGCCGTCGTTCCAGTTCTGAAGTTCTTCTTCCAATCTTCCCAATAAAGAATCTTTGAAAGTAGTTTTTGAAAACATTGACAGCTAAATGCGTTAAAATAGATTTTTACGGGGATTTTCGGGGAGAAAACTATTGAAAAATGAATTTTTATAGGTTCTTTCTTCAAGAATTTCAAGGCAAAAGTTTTCTAAAAAGTAAGTTCAAATGTTCCTCTTAGAGAATATACACAAATTTCCATGAAAATGGTCAAATAAAAAAAGTTCTACAATGTTTCGGAAAAAAATCCTGATGATATGAAAAAAACCAGACAGTTCTCGTTTTTTTCTCTTATTTTTTTCAATTACTAGTAAATGCCCTCATACGGATTATAATGAATAATAACTTTTTTTCATTTTTAAACTTTACTTAGGTTACCTGTTGAAGAAATGAAATATTTACATAAATGGTTTTCAAAGAAGGTTTCCTAACATTACATAAATAGAGAAAATATAAATAAAAGATTTTTTAAACTGATAAAAGTTTTAAAAAGTCGCCAAAACGCCTCGCAACCGTTTCGCACACGAACTGAAGATGCCGTTTCAGAAAAATCCCCAAAACCCAGGTCAGACTGTCTTACATGAGCGTCGGAAGACGTTCCTGTCGAGTCGGTTCAGGCGGATGAGTCAGAAGATCCGTGGAGCAGGAAGTGCAGGAGAGAGCCGGAGGCTCTGTAGTCGTGGAAGTAGACGTGGTAGTGGAAGAAGGGACAGTTTGCATGCAGGCGAGACCATTCCGAATTGGGGAAATCGAGACGAAGAAGAAAGTGAGGAGGAGAACCGTCGTCGCCTTCATCTCCAGCACCGAATGTCCTCGGGAAGCCCGCCGAGTCGTTTGTCTCGTAATGCGAAGAATCAAAAAGTCAAAGCCATTTCGTCGGTCGGCCCTTTTTTCGGCATCCTCGTTTTCCCTCCTCACCCATAATCGTACTCATATCCATCCCAGGGATATTATTACCTGAAAACGAAAGGAAACCGGTAAACTTCCACGACGAGATCCATTAAACGAAAGGTGTGAGAACAATAAGCATCCATAAAAAGTACGAATCTTGAGAGACAAAAAGCTCCAGATTATGAAATCGATAAAAGGCATCAAAATTGAGAAAAAAAAGTACCGTTTTCAATAATTCTGTTCAAAAATACTAGCGGATTACTTTATTTTCCACTTCGTTGAAACTATCTTGGCTACTGAACCTATAAAATTACAGCAAGAACTTTGGAACAGACTGAAAAAAAAAAACAATTACTGGTTTTTAAGAATATTCGGTTTCTGAAATACAAAAATGGAGCATGAAAAACTGTTTAAAAAGTTAATTATTGAAAAAAATCGAAAGTCAAAGAAAAAAATCTAAAAATTGCTCGAAAAAAAGAATACAAAAATGCTATAAAAGAAGCAAAAAAAGTGAAAAAAAGGGAAAGTGAAAAAAAGTTCAGCTAAGTGTATAGCAAAACTATATTGAAGTTGTTTATGCTTGGTTGCCTTTTGTAACTTCTTGAATTGAACTCGCTGCTTTCTTTGAAACGATCTGTTTCAAAAAACCTTGTGAATGTGTTCGAAGAGGCGGAATTCATGCATAAATAGAAAAAATGTCTCTCCGACGCAGCTATTTTTTCAATATGCTTCTTCTTTTTCGAAAAATTCAACAAGGATTCCAGAAAATACAAAAACTTCGAACGACGCATGAACGAATCGCTAGAATTTTGCCGATTCTCATCACGGCTGACTTGAACCCATTCAAGGGAGGGTAGTGACACGATTCAACAGAAATTATGACGTTCTTTTAAAAAAGGAGACAATCCACCTGTTTTTCTGTCCAAAACCAGTCGTAAGTAAAATTTAAAAGCAAAATAAATAAAAAAACGAGAATAATTTAAAGCCTTAATGCGCGTCTAATATAATGTGTCAATGTGTATACACTTAACGGACATCTCACCCACCGTAGGCAGGCATTAAAAAAACGTTCAGGCGCTTTTTTTCTATTTCTTGGCGAGAAACAACTGAGTTTTGATTGCGGGCTTCGTTGATTTCAAATTCATTCCTCCATTTTTTCTTAACCAAATAAAAACTCTATTAACTTTATTATTACAAGCATGCAACCGTATGACACAAAGATAACAAAGTTTCTCAACAAAAAGTCGTGCAGAAAACGTCGACAAAAGCTCTGAAATATGTTTTACTTTGAATAAACTCGGAGAAACCACGAACACTCCCATGACTTCCAAGCGTCCAGCCCCGTTGCAGTCGAACGGGAAAGAAGCTGTTGGACTGCCGACAATCATTTGGAAGTCGTCTCCAGTTGTTGAAATGGTCTGGAAAATACATATCAGAGTT
This sequence comes from Caenorhabditis auriculariae, assembly GCA_904845305.1. Taxonomy (NCBI): domain Eukaryota; kingdom Metazoa; phylum Nematoda; class Chromadorea; order Rhabditida; family Rhabditidae; genus Caenorhabditis; species Caenorhabditis auriculariae. The sequence continues at coordinate 52,721 of CAJGYM010000166.1, read as the reverse complement.
ATTCGAATGTAATAAATCAATAAATTACAGCCTTCCACTTTTTTCCTAAAAAAAAAAGTTAAGGCTCAAAAAATGGTGCAAAAAACCGATAAAATGGCGCAAAAAGGCAGAAAAAAAGGAGCCTCTGTCACCCTAAAAAGAACATTTCTATAGAGCCTCTTTCAACCCTTCCGACTTTGCCAATGTAGGCGGTCAACAAGATTTTTTAAAGCTATGTCGGACTAGAAGTTGTAGTTGATCAAGTAAAAAGTTTCTTTCTATTTCAATAAACCGAAACAACGGCGAAACAGTTGGGCATCGCCGTGCACGTCGCCGTCATCCGAACGCAACCGTCCACGATTTCCGTCCTAAAATCTTTGAGTTATTTCTCGGGAAATTATTTCTCGGGATAATACTCAAAAGTGGCGGGACTTGTCGATTGGGCCGGGTTGGAGCACATCCTGAAGTTTGATGGCACGCAAGAAAGGCAGGCTGGAACAAAACCAATAATTTTCCCAAATTCTAACATTTTCCTATGCCTATGAACCAACTCGTTTCAGGTCGGACACACTATGAAGCAAAAAAAAAAACTGACTTTTGACGCCAGGAGGCGTTGTCGGGGTCATACATGCCGTGGTAGTCGGCGACGTTGTGGAGGAGGTGGAGCTGTTCGAGGTCGTGGAAGTTGAGAGGCTCGTTGTGGAGGTCGAAGGAGTCGATGTCGAAGTGGTGGATCTTGAAGTGGTCGAAGTGCTTGGAGTGGATGTGCTGGTACTGCTAGAGGTCGACGTGGTGGATCTTGGTGTTGTTGAAGTTGAACTGGAAGTGGAGCTTGAAGTAGAGGTGCTTGAGCTGCTCGACGTCGAAGTCGAAGATGAGCTGGTGGATCTGGACGTAGTGGAGGTTGAACTAGAAGTGGTCGAGGTTGTGCTGGAGCTTGATGTGGACGTGGTTGAAGTGTTTGTCGTCGATGTGGAGCTGGTCGAGGTTGGGGTGGTAGTAGTGAGGGTCTGAATTATTGAAATTTTCTTGTTAAAAATTGTATTGACCGCATTTGGAATGGCTCAGAGGGTTACGGCATCTTCACTCTTCGATGAGCCCAAGCGCAAGTAGTTTTAGGTCGGGTGTGTCATCAAGAAACTTCTCAGAGGCTGTTACGCGTCAAGAATTTAAAAATCTGATCACTGACTTGCAATTTGAAAACTGATTTGCAACCGTTTCGAAGCCGTTACGCGTCAAGCCATTCCAAATGCGGTTTTGTCTTATACATTAATGTTTGCTAAAGGTCCATGGAAATCAGCTCCCTATGTTTTTCAAACGAATTATAATCAACCTAAGCCTCAAAAATTTCTAGTGTTTCTGCCAACAGGTTCACACAAAACTCTTCAGAACCGAAATACAAAACCAAAAACGAACCATGGAAGTTGTCGTTTCCGAAGGAACCGTCTTGAGACAAGCCTCACAACTTCCGAGGAAATTAAACAGACAGATCAGAAGGATCAGGGCCCGCCGCATGCTTTGAGGGAAAGACTGAGGGGAAAGGTTCAATCGAGAGTCGCTCTCGGAAAAATGATTGCCGTCGGCTGAGAACTGGAACGCTGATGGCCGAGAGGGAAATCTTCCGGAGCTTTGATTGAGGTTATGAGAACAGAGATCGAAATCAGCCGATCAGCTTGTTCCGGATCCAGCTTTCGAGGCTGTTTCTTGAAGCTTATGTGAAGAAAAAGAAACTGAATTTTGTTCAAACTCATATTTCTTCAAATCTTGGCTCAAACTTAAATTGTTCGCTTTTTGTATACTTTCGAAACCCTAGAGTGGTTTTTAAAGTTATTTGGAATATATTTTTGAAAACAGTTGATCATAGGGGGACTTAAAATGTAACAAAAAAAAAAAAAAAATCTCTTTGCGTCATAAATATTTACTCTCATCAATTTTGCGACCGCAAAATTCCAATTACGGACATTTTTGTAATAATTAAACGTTTTTTTCAAAAAAATTTCAGGTCAAAAAAAGGTACCAAAAAAAGGTTCTAAACCGCGTCATAATTATGGATTCACCTTCGTTTTTTTGCAAATTTTTTTCCTAACCTTGAAGACCAAAAAAAGTTAAACTGATTTCAAACAGCTTTTTAATTTGTTTGATAGTCCTTTTTTTTTTAAAAACTCTGAAGTAAAAACGCTCAAAAAAAGACCGTTTTCCCTTGCGTCACAATTATTGACTCACCCTTCTATTATTTTTTATCAATTTTCTATCATTTCTATCATTCTATCACGATTTCCTGTGATTGAAAATTTTTACTTATTACTTGAACGACCCTAAATTCTAATCTGATTCCTACTAATAATAGAGAGATGAAAACAGCTTATAGCACCTTTTTTTTTTTTTTCAAGAATTCTTCGATTCACAGATTGAAACTTTATTTTTCAACAAAGCGATATCGTTTCGCATCCCTCGCCTGATCAACAGGCGACCGAGCAGAATATTCCAACAACTGGGCTGAAAAAGGTACTCTCATGATTGGACCGAAAGAAAGTAGAAACTCACACTCCCTGGTAGGTAATATTGCCGTTGTTGCAATCGAAATAAACCGGGTAGGATCCGAGCGCAAACGAAAGAGTGCTGTTGTCCGGGTAGAACTGAAAAAAGCTTCATTTGTAGAGCTAGAAAAATTGGAAAAACCCGATTTATTTAGCAACTTTAGAGTGGTCTCTAAAGGGGTCAGAGGAAAGAAGCCCCTGGAACGGGCAACAAAGTGCTCCCTAAAGGGCTATAATTTGGAAATTTCTTGAGAAGTCGGACCCCTAAAGCGAATCTTCAAACTGTACGTCTATATTATAAAAATAATTGAATAGCATGCCTCTCTAGGGTTCCGCTTTGTGAGTTTTAGCGGCCCCTATAGGATAAGGCCAATTGGTTCCTAGACATGCTGAAGGTTGTAGAGGAGTGACTGTTGTGCCGGCCAGGAAAGTGAAGGAAAGAAGGAAAGAGAGAAACTTTCAAGGACACCTAAGGTTGCCCCTATAGGGACCACTCTGTAGTCCCTATCTGCGTTCTGTTCTCTCTAGTGTTTACTTGCTATTATCCCTTATCTAGAATCTCTCGGGTGAGGGAAAAGAGGGCGCAGACAGATTAGACTGCTACGAGTCGTGGTAAAAAAAAGCGTTACTGAATTCGTATAAAACGCTGCGATCTTGTTTTTTTTATGACTCAACGCGAGGCGGTTGCGTTGCGGTTGGAAATTTTTTTGAAATTCAGCTGCTTTCTCCTTCATTTTCCGATGTCTCGACGCGCAAGTCGTTTTGGGTCAGCTGCACCGAGCTTTTTCCTTCTGACCCTGATCTTCCAAGTTAGGAAAACTGACCGTTATAACCTTATTGCAATCTTCGAAGGGCAAGTAGCATTGGGCGAGAACCACCGTTGGGCCAAACCTGAAGTTTCACCTTTCAGGTGATAAAAATGATTAAAAAAAGAAAGAATAGAAAAAAGGGCCCAGATGCATAATTTGAATTTTCCTGGTTTTTTTCTATTAAAAAGACTTCCTAAATATTCAAAAAAGGGGTATTTTCCTCATGAACGTCTACTCCATAAATACTTAACCTGACTAAATTTTTTTACACTCTGGAAACTTCAAAAACCCACGTGATATTGGCAGCCTGTTCGAAAATACTCGGATCAGCGACTTTAGTCAAGGTGGCGGCCGAGCAGGTCGAGTCGGAGTTTGAAGTCGGATTGGAGCCGGAAGTCGTGGAAAAGTCGGGAGTGCAGGGAGGTGGGGACGAGGATGAGCCGGGGTTGTAGGACGGAGACGAGGAAGGATCGTTGAATGATGGGGAGGAGGAGGTTTCGAAATTGTATGATGACGAGGATGACTCATAGGAGGATGAGGATGAATCGTAGGATGGTGAGGATTCGTAGGATGGTGAGGAAGAGTCGTAATTATACGAAGGTGTAGTTCTTTCCCTGTACAGATCAGTAGTACGAAGTTGGAACCACCACGGATTCCACGAATCTGAACTTTCTTCATGAAAACAAAACCTCAAAAAATGGCCAAAAACTACTATTGATTTCCTGAAAAAACCAGATTTCATATGTTTTTTTTTATTATGGTATAAGATATACTTTTCATAAATACAACTTTAAAAAAAAAAAAAATGAACTAATTTTTTTCTACCTTTTGAAAAATTCGTATTTTACTTTGAAACCTTACATTACCTATCCTTTTTTTCAATCATATTTCAAGGGGCCTTGTCTTTACTAATTATTTACAGAAAAAAACTACGGATTCTTTCAATTTTCTGAAGTTAATTATTGAGCCGCTAAAGTCTTATAAATACACAATTTTTGCTCTAATGTTCACCTAAAAAAATCCCTAAAGTTCAAGTTTTTAGTTTACTGACCCTGCGAAGAAACGATCCCGAGCATCGTGAGAAGAGCCTGAAACACAAAAAATTAAGAAAAAATCACGAAAACTATCAAAAAAGGAAAAAATACCCACCAAAGAAGTCAAACGGAGCATTTCGAAGTGGGCGTCAAAGAAGTGGGCGTGAATTGCCTTCTGACCATTTTCGAGTCACTTTTATATGATTTCTGTGATTTTTGACATTTTCATCAACAATAGAACTCTATTAAAATATATGTTACCAAAAAAAGGCACGGAAAAAGCAATCAGAAAAAAAGGCATCAGAGAACTTTTTCCAGTTTGAAAAACATTCCAAATTCCATGAAATCATATTCAGTTTTTTTCTTTTTCTTTTTTTTCCAAAAAAACTTCAACTGAGAATTTATTCTAAAAATACTGTTCATATAAAAACTCAATACAGATGCTGAGATCTGTTAAAGGAAAAAGAAAGAAATATTCTTTTTTTCCCGAGTAAAAATTCATCTTTAAAGCAATTAAGAAAGGCTTTAATCCATGTCAAGTCCTTTTTCTTTTGTTTTTTTGAAACATTAATGTCATTTTTTTGAACAAAAAGTAGCTTTATTGAATTTTCTTTATCAACAGCCAATAATGACGCAGAAAATTCCACTGACTGTCCTGAAAAATAAATGCTTCAATTTTATCAAAAATGAACTTTCTCACGAGTTCTTCATCTGAACTTCTCCATTCGAACATTGCAATTCGAACGTCAAACCATCAGGAGTGTACTGCGTTCCGTTGGTAGTATACACCTTAAAGAATATTAACTTTCATAAAAAGGAATGTTGAAACTCACGCTCATCGACCCGATACACGTCTTTTTAGGCAAGGGGCATTCCGCAAGGACCGTTTGAGAGCCGTAACTATAAACTTTTTTTGAATTTCATTCTCAGAAGTTGCTAACGCGGAACGACGTTTCTAGTGACCACTTTAGTGGCGTCAGCACTCTTGAGTGACCCCTAGAACTTCCGGAGAGCGTTCTCAATGTTTGTAGAAAAATTTCACGTAGAGCGCACCTGTGTGCGAAAATTCGGCTACCTTATTTAAAATCAAAGAATCTGAAAAAACCTCCCGAAGTTTTCAAAAAACAAAGAAAGTATTCGCCGAACCATCACATAAGGGCACGCTCTATGGATAATTTTTCTAACTAATCTTCTAATTTTCTAAGTTAAAATTTTATTTTTTTATGGTCATTTTTTTCCGATCTTCTATACCGAGACAGTAACATTCATAAAGTCTCATAGTAATGTTTTTGAACCCTTCAATGACCCCTAATTACGCCCAGAGTTTACTTAAGAGTTCAAAACGGCTACGTTAATCCGAATTGAAGTAGTTTGGCATATAAAAAAGGCTTTTTCTTTGATAAGATACACGAGAAAAAAAAGGAAAAGATTTGAAACATTTTTGAGTGACAACTCTAGGGAAATTTCAAGCATTTTTTGCCGAAAACGACTTTTTTAAGCACCAAAGATCCCTAAGAATGATTCAAGTGGGTTATTTCAGAAATCAACTGCTACTACTAGTACTCAAATTTTCATAGCTCTAAAGTGACCACTTCAACTCACTTTTCTCAAGCTCTGATTCAATTTCAAATCTTTCTAATCCCATAAAACTTACGTAATTTTTGCTTCAGACTCCAAAAGCCTAACGTCAGGATCTCTGGGCAAAGAACCCGAACAGCAGGTTGATTCGTCGGTCGACACCATTCCAAAGATCATTAAAAGGCAGAGAAACCCCTCAATTCTTTTTATATAATCTCCCAGAAAAAAATTCTGAAAAAAAGCTCACCAAAAACTCCATGGCGAAAGTCAAAAATCTGTGCTCTGCTTGAAAAATTCCGACTTTTTATAGTTTATACATTTTACGCGTTTTTTATTCCTATGTTTCTGCAATAAAAAAGTACAATATATATTTTACGGAAACTAGGATTTCAACAGAAGAAGACGCAGAATATGCCGGTGACAGGTCTGAAATGAATAGATGGCTTGACTGGGAGGAAACAGATTGGATCTTACAGGTCATGAAAGGTAATTTGGCCATTCGAGCAACCGAAATCGAACGGAATAGTGTCCGTTGTGAACTGCGCTCCATCGGGAGTGTAGACCTTGAGAAAAATTGTTACTTCAATTGAAATTTAATGGTATTTGAAGCGGCGCGCCGTAGCGATACGGGTTGTGCGGCTGGCTATGGTACACAGGGTCGAAAGTTCGAAATTTCCTAGGCTAAAGTTTCATAGAGTTAAATCTTGTTTTACTGTTGCCAACACTACCCCCTGGTGAGCTTAAAAATCATGTTTAATCGCAGTTTTAACGAAAAAATTCCGTAAGTTCCTCCTCCTGAACTGATAGAGTTCTGTATTTTTCCATGTATGCCTAGAACTGTTGGTAGTGGGGAACCACTGCTTCATGGTCCCTAGCCTTCACAGACAAAGAAAAATCAAATAAGCGCCTTATCTATGGTCAGGCTAGGAAAAACAGATGCTCTGATTCGCTGGAGCCAGCTCATTGATTATCACTGATATCAGTTGACCTCATCTCATCCATTTAAGACGTCGAAGCCGCTCAAGCGGTATATAGACGTAAGAAGAAGAGGATCAATAAAAATGAAGTTTCAACTTCATTCTAGAAAGATTTTGGAGGCCTATCGAAATGACCTGCGCATATACGACCAAAATGCTTTGGGCGATTTTTCAATCACTTCGGAATTGAATAGAGCTTTCATTCGATTTGAAAAGCCAAAGTCTCAACTCACACTCATCGATGCAATACAATCGTCATTAGGTAGAGGACAATCTCCATGTACGGTAGTTAGGCCGAACCTAAAACGACTATATTTCCTCAAGTCGAAGTGAAAAAAATGTCTCTGTGCTAATTTCGAGCTTCTAAAGTCCCTTCGGTGAGAGAAAAGAGAGCGCAGACAGGTCAGACTATTTCAAAGCGTCGCTGATGAAGTCAAGGAAATGGTCAATTTTAGGATTTATGCTCTAAATATAGCGCTGTTAATCAGCGTTTACGACACTTTAACACCTCTGAGTATCTTTTCCCTCGCCGAAAAGACTATAAAAATAACTTTAAGACTAGATTAGAGATGAGAGAGCGCAGACAGGTTAGAGCGTTTCAAGTCGTCGCTAATGGAATAAAATAGTAGGAGAAATTTGAGTTTTGAATTTATTACTCAAAATAGAGCCAGTTGATCAGGGTTCAAGACAGTTTGACTTCTCTGGGTCTCTCTTAAGAAAATGACAGTTTAACCTCTCTGGGTCTCTTTTCCCTCGCTGACAATAGCCCACATAAAAACACAGTAACACGAGATTAGAGATAAGAGAGCGCAGATGAGTTAGACTTTTGAGCTCACATAAGAACGGCAGATTCTTCGGACATGGTCGGATCCGCTGGCCGGGGCAAAGAGTCTGCAGAACAAGTCGAGGCGGGAGTTGTAGTGGTGGAAGTTGACGTCGAGGTAGAGGTCGAGGTCGAAGTTGAGGTAGAAGTGGAAGACGTCGTCGTTGATTCTGAAGTCGTCGAGGTGCCGGTAGAAGAAGCCGTGGCAGAAGTGCTACTTATTGATGTGGTGTCACTGGTTGAGCTCGTAGTCAGAGTTGGATCGCTGGGCTGAATAATAGAATTATATTTTCAATTGGTCCAAAGTCAATGGCCGCACTTGGAATGGCTAAAAAATGTGAATTTCAGTTAGTTAAAGCTCCCGACTCGAAACGACTTGCGCCCAAAGAAATGTGAAACTAATGGAGTAAGCCGTAAAGCCAAGAAAAGGTTAGGATCAAAGTGTGGCCAAGTTTTTAAGCTCAAACGAAAAGTTTAATCTGAAAAAAGTTTATTTCAAGGCAAAAAAAAACTTTGAAAAAGATAAGGTCTTACTTTTTGTGACTTTACCTATATTTTTCACGAAATCTCCGAGACGCATATTTCCGGAAGCCAACCAAAAATCAAATATTCCAAAAAAATATGAATGAAGTAAAATTCAGCCTCCCATTCTATGTAGTGATATATGATGTATAAATCTGAATTCAAAACTTACCAAAAAAATTCCGAAATTATAAACTCCTACCTCTACAGTAGCCATGTCAGACGGTACCGTTCTCATGCAACCGAAAGCTCTCGAAACGAAAAGCCAAAAAATAATTACACCGAAAATTCCAGAATTCGACATGACGACAAGAATGAGCCAAACAAGAGTGGAGGCAAGTTTTTTCCTTATCAGGTCACTTAGTCTAGGTTGAAACATCTTTCGGGGCGGAACAATAAAAAAAACACGATTCTTGGCTTTATCGTTTTTGGTCCATTTCCAACGAGATTTAATCACATGTTCTTTGAAAAAAGGATAGGTCTGTCTGGAAATGATAAATGATTGTATTATTTTGATCCTAAAAAAATTACGAAGGATAATTGAATAGTCTGAAAACTCATAATAACTCATGTGCTCTACAGACACTCTTCCATGCGTCCTTCAAAAAGTACATTATTTTCAATTTGGAATAATTGAAGGCGTCGCGGTCGCGTTTAGACATTCAGGCTTATAATTGAAGCCTCTTGCCTTTGAGCGCAAGCCGTTTTTGGTCGGGCGCGTCCTCAGACAACCTGTGTCTTACGAGCCATTCCAAGTGCGACTTTTGGCTTGGGTCGCGACAATTGAACATAATAATGACAATAGAACCCAAAGAATTGCAATCTCGGTCAGTCCTTTTTAATTCTTGAACAAAAATTTCTCTAATTGACGTCCTCAGATCGTCTGCTGACGAACTTATTCAAGGTTTTAGAAGCTTTTTTAAAAATTGTAACACTCACGCCGACCGCGACGCTCTGAGCCATTCCAAATGCGACCAAAATTTATTTCTTTTTCAATAAAATTCAACCTTTTTTTCTTCTAAAAATTCTCGAAATTCGATAATTTATCCCACTTTTCTTGTGACGGCCTTTGATGACGTCATTCAAAACTTAAATTTCAACTCTCCAGCACACCGCAACGCAACCGCGACGCTCTTAGTCATTCCAAGCGCGACCAAACTTTTTTCAAGGAAAGTTTACTCTTTCTTCGAAGAAACCAAAATTCATTGCATATTTTATTCATATAAATTTCATAGTTTCTCCTATTTTTCGTTACCAACAGGCGACCGCGCAGAAAATCCCAGTTAGAGGTCTGAAAAAAAGTTTTTTTAGGATATTAGAAAAAGGCAATATTTTTACAGATCATGGAAAAGGACTTTTCCATTGGAGCATTTGAAATCGTAAGGAATTGTTTCGGGAGTGTACTGGGTTCCGTCGGCAAGATAGACCTTGAAATGGACTTTTTTTGATTTTGGAAAAAATGGAAATTACACTCATCGAAGCGACGCAGCTCAGACCCGGCAAGGGGCATTCCGCTCGGACCGTTTTTGAGCCGTAACTGAAAAAAAAGAGCTTATTTTTACATTAAAAACAATTCGAAGTGCTTTTAAAAATTGACAAGCTCGGTAATTGTAGAAAAATTCCTGAAGACCTGTCATTCAAGCTTCAGTGACCCCCTCAACTGTTTAATCTTTTAAACGCTCTTTTAAAGAAAAAATCATTTTCGAGCTCCAAATCTAGAAAAATACTCACGTAAGCTTTGCATCGGTCTCCAAGAGCCCGAAATTGGCAACTCTGGGCAAAGAAGCCAGGGAACAGGTTGATTTTTTCGCAGAAATCATCGCGAACATTACTAAAATGCAGATGAATCCCTAAATTATTCGAGTAAAAATGAAAAATTCACAGAAAAAACCCACCAGGAAAGACTTCATGACACCGGCCGGTTCGAAGTCTGTTGATATTTTCGACAATTTATACGCATTTTTTTCACCGCCTATTTGTTTATTTTTTCACGACGTTATGATTGTTGTGTGATATGAGCTTTCTCTACAAAAATATGTATAGCTACAAAGTTTAAAAGACCAGGAAGAAAATGTGCAATGCTCTACCTTTTTGCAAGAATTTTTTTATACACAAAAAAATATTGCATTTTGGACTATAGGTTTTTTAACGATGTCAATAAAAAATGACATGAAAACATATTGCATGCGAATCAGTTCAAAAAGTTCAAAAAATCGCTGTTCCATTGGAAAAAGATCAAACTATAAGCAAAAAAAGCTCTATTTCTTCAATTTAAAAAAATTTGAGTTATCAAAAAAATTTCTTTTTCATTCTGATTATTTTGTTTATTTTACTCAGAAATATTTAATTATCAAAATTCTCGGCTTATGGGCAAGCAATCACGCAGAATATTCCGGTGGTCGGACTGCAAAAAAAAAACCAGATATTGGAATGAAAAAATATATTAACTCACAATCCATGGAAAAGGATCGCGCCGTCGGAGCATTCGAAAATAGTTGGGTAGGTATCAGCCATGTAGGAATCCAACCGATTGATGAGATAAACCTTACAAAATTTTATATAGAAGGAAAAAATTGTCTGATTTGTTGAAATGTTTAAGTAGTGCACCAGAAATACGCTAATGTTATTGTATTGGCGCGAACTTTGGAAAAATGGTTAGAGCTGTCTCTCGTTGTATTAAAAGGCTATAGAAAGCTTGAAGAGGCTTCCATTTTGACTTCCAGTTTCAGAAAAATCTACTCGTATGGTGAAAATGCCTCGAAATAAAATAAGGAAGCGCTAAAAATCTTTTCGAAAGGAAGAGGTAACAAAAGGGGCACTCACAGCAATCAACGGGACACAAAGAGGATTAGGTAGTGTACATTCAGCATGAAGCGTCGTCGGACTGTACCTAAAACCTTTTTTTGCTTAAAGTTACCAATGTTTCAGATTTACTTGAAGTTTGGAATCGACTCTTTCTTGGCTGGATCAGCAACTTTAGTTAATGTCGAGAATGAACACGATGAAGGAGGGGTTGTAGGAATGTCCGTAGTGGTGGAGGTAGTAGTGCAAGTAGAAGTCAAGGTGGAAGTCAAAAGTGAAGTCCAAGGGGAGGTTGAGCTCGAAGAAGAAGGCGTCGGAGTTTGAGTAGAGGTAGAAACTAGAGTATGAGTGAGTCTTGAAGCAGAAGAAATTGAAGTTTGAATTAAAATCGACGTAGAAGTAGAAGACGTCAAAGTTTCTGAAGTCGTCAAACTCTTCGCCGAGATCCAATCACTTGATGGAGCTGTAGATGAGCTTATAGGGAAAGTAACAGAAGCTTCAGTGGTTGTAGATGTTGTCAACGGTTGGAAGGGGCAAATGAAAGGATCGCACTGAAAAAAGATATTTTGAAAAGGAAAAAGTTTGAAATTCTTAGATTTATCTACCAATAAGGAATAAAGAAACATCAAAACCATCAGAACTTAGATTTCCAACAAGTTAACATTTTTTAAGATTTTCAAAACTCACGAGGATCTCATTATTTTCGGGAGACCTCGTCATTATACAGCCGAAAACGCTGGAAACGTCGGAAAATGAATAAAAAACGAGAAAAAATGCAAAGCGGAACATTTTGCAGGAAAACAGCGAATGATTGGAAAAAAGACCAACAATCGGGTCAATTAAGAAATCGCAACATTTGGAATCACTTTTTTTTTTGCTTTTTCTTCGGGTCACTCTGATCGTTCCACTGGGTTTCGTGTTCTGTTTCTTTGATTCATGATAAAAATAGAATATTTTATTAAATAAAATGTACAAGGTTATTATTTTTCTTTTTCAATTCTTTACATGAACTCAAAACAAATATTGCACTTCGAAATGATCCGCTTCAATTGGAAATGTAGAGTTAAAAATTTTTAGCTTTTTGAAAACCACAAAAGTTTCGAAAAACATTGAAAAAAGATAAAAGGCGTTTCTCTGTTCAGCAGAAAAAGACGCAGAAAATGCCAACGGCTGCGCTGAAATTCGGATTTTATTTCAATTTTGAATGATAAAACTCACATTCCATTGTAGAGAATTTGACCATTATCACAAACAAAAGTGAACGGAAGCGGGTCTGGAGAAAATTGGTTTCCAGCTGCGTCGTAAACCTTAAATTTGGCAAAAAATGCTTTTTTTTTTATCATTTTCCTATATAGTCCGTCCGCCGCGACTTGACAGTTTTCGCGTGTCTTTCTCTGTTCACTCGCCGGCGAGGTCAGAGAAGTATGGAAATAGCGCGCAAACATGAGAGAGACGTAGAGAGATAAGGAGGGCGTAGAGATGTCCAGCCCTTCCAAGTCGCGATGAACGGACTATACTCCTTTTCAAGAGCTCATTGTTCCGAAATTTGATCTTTAAAATTGAAAACTTTCAACTCCAAGTTATAAAGGCTGCGAAAATTCAAAACCTTCTCGAAAACGTACCAAATCAGGTTAAACCAACTGTTCTAGCTTCTGAGCTTCAACCACTACCTTTATCCCTTCTCAAGAGTTCACAGGTTTGAAGTTTGAGCCTCAAAAAATGAAAGTTCCTAACTCCTATGTACTGTCAAACTACAAGCTCGGAAACAAGTTGACAAACTATTTCAAGCTTCTGATCTGAGTGATTTTATTCGAAATCGGATCCAAATTTTGGCTGAGCTTCGATAGTTTGGAAAAAAATTTTAGATCATTTTTTATCAACGAATGTTTACTCACACTCATCGAAGCGATGCAATTTGGGTCAGGCAAGGGGCAAGAGCCGATGACCATCGTACCAGCAAACCTGAAACTTTAACTTTTCAAGTGTAGAGCAGAATTTATTCAACAAATTTCTCGATTTTCCAGGAAATTTGTGAATTAACTTAGTCCATTCGCCGCGACTTGGAAAACTTAAGGCTTCTCTAAACGATTGTGTAATTTCATTCTCAATAATTTTTCATGTGTCTACACACGGCGTTTTTGTTAGTGGAAGAAAATGCAACACCACAAATTAAGGGGCGTGGTCAAAACCTCCACTAAGAATAACTGCCGAGATAAACGCGAGACACTGGCGGTACATTGACGAGCTCGCAAACATCTCGCTTTTTTTCTCGCGCCGGTTTCGCATTTGTTTGGGCGCGAGCTCGCATTTTTCAAGGCGCGAGCTCGCATTTCTCTCGCAATTTGAAAATTTCTGAAATGCAAGATGAATGCGAGATGGCGCCGAGAAAAATGCGAGGTCGCGCCGAGAGAAATGCGGGATCGCGCCTAGAAAAAAGCGACATTTTTGCGAGTTAGTCAATGTACCGCCACCGAGCTCGCATTTATCTCGTCAGTTATTCTTAGTGTCCGCCGTTCTCATGTGACGTCATGGAAAAACGCGTAAGCAACAGGAAATATAAAAGGTGCATCAATGGGTCTCCAGACGAATCTATTTCTTTTCTTTAAAAAAACGCTATTTTCTTATTTAACTTTTTTGAAAAAAACAAATGGCGTGCGCCAGAGCGCCGCAGTGTATGAACACGATACATTACACTTTACGGGAAAAATATGGGCTGGCCGTCGCCAAAAAAACGCCGTGTACAGTTCAGTAAATCGCTCTTTGAGGCGTTTTCACGCCGTTTTCCTTCAGTTTAATACTTTTTATTCTGTCGTATTTTAGTGAAACACTTCCACTAAGTCGTCCGAGACGATTTGTTAACAAACTTTCAAAAAACAAACATAAGAGTGGCTGGGACTTCGTCCATAGTTGGATCAGGCGCTCTCGTCAGCGTATTTGCCGAGCAAGCGGAATTGGCCGTCGTAGTAGTTGTCGTGGAAGCAGTAGACGTCGAAGTAGATGTTCTGAAATCAAAAATTGGGTTCTTTATGGAGCTTTAATCACCGACACCTTTTTTCACTCTAGCCCATCTTCAAGGATGATACAAAATCAAGTTCCAGGAGAAAAAAACCAACAAAAGCCTTCCCACAACCACCATACCAGATTTCTCATTTTCCAAAAACAGCCCAACCCTTCCCACAACCATTCAGCCCCATGCTCCTCCCAAATCCCTTAGGAATAACAACCAACGGCGTTGAAGTAGAAGTAGAAGCCGTGGTGGTTGAAGTGGACGTGGTTGATCTGATAAAGAGACTTCAAGAGCTTTTGAGGATAATTTTTATCTACCACCACTACTTTTTATTCAGCCTCCCAAGAAAAAAAAACAAACGGCGTTGTAGAAGTAGTGGAAGAAGTGGAAGAAGTGCTGGTCGATGAAGATGTCGAGGTTCTAAACGGGCTAAGTCTATAAAAGACTAACTTTTAGCGTTATCAGTGCTTCCCGAAAAGACTCACTCCACAGAGGACCAAAGAAGAAAAGTAAACTTCTTATTTCAAGTGCTACTAGTGTGTTCCATAATATCCCAATCCCCGAAGCAGAAAATTAAGCATGATTATTACAAGGAGAAAAAAGCCTTATAGCCCGTCCGCCGCGACTTGGCAGTTTTCGCGTGTCTGCGTCTCTTTGTTCGCTCACTGGCAAGGTCAGAATCATGAAAATAGCACTTCAACAAGAGAGGGTCGTCGAGAGACGGAGAGGAAACAGAGAAGTCCCGCCCTTCCAAGTCGCGATGAACGGACTATAGTGGTAGATGAAGATTCAGCTGGAAGTTGTGGCTAAGGACATGAACAGGTATCCCTCAGAAAGCGGATAAATCTTGATCTCAACTAAGAATTTTCAAACATATCTTTATCACCTGAAAAAATTCCATCTTAGAGAGACATGTTGATTCCGGGTCTGATCTCAAAACACGCCCTCGAGGCCTGTGAAATAGGCTAGGGGATCTCAAAACTCTCCAAATCTAACGCATCTAACATTTTCGGCTTCAGAATTGGATACACAGCGACAAACTAAATCTAGGAAACGAAGTCTTTTTCGGAAGCCCCTCTGCGCCCGGAGACCGTTCCCTAGTCAGAAAAAGGGCCGATTTTAATGAAATAGTGCTTCCGATATCCTTCCAAGTGAACCAAGCCCCAAAAATCATCGAAAAAAGAGACCCTCCGAATATTCAGGAACTTAGAAAAGACCTTATAAGACAGTTCTCGCCCTTTCAGACCCTTTTAAAGCCGCCCAATCCACCACAACCCAATGTAGAACATACAAGATGTTCGAAACTCCCAGACCCTTCCCAGAAAAAGACTTCACAACATTCTTGAACTTCATCAAAGCTCCCAGTCCACCAGAACCCATTTCCAGGAAGAAAAACCAACGATGTGCTAGTTGAGGAAGATTCAGTGCTGGTCGAAGTTGACGTGGTTGATCTAAGGACCATTTTTCCATTTTTTTTTACCCTTTTCCTTCTCCCCAAACAAAGAACGTCATTTAAACTTTCGGTGGGGAAAATTCTGAGAAATTTCAACCTGCACATCTTCCTATTTTTCAAGAAAACTGGTCTTAAAATCGAATAAAGTCGTTAAAAAGGTTTTGTTTTGAATTTCAACCTTTTTTTCTCGAAAAGCGGATCGAAACTTTCGGGACCTTCATTTGGCACATCAAGGAATATTGTGGCCAATTTTCAGATAACTCCCAACCCCAAAGTAGAACAACCATCGTTGAGAGCTAAAATACATGTAGTGATAAGAAGAACTAACGATGACGTCGTAGTAGAAACGGTAGAAGTGCTCGACGTTGACGTCGGTGTGGTCGTGGTATCCGTGGCTACCTGGAAACCTACAGTTTCAAAAAAAAAGATAATCAAGCCAACCGTAGTGGTAGTAGTAGTAGTCGTGTCAGAAGGTACAGTTTGAAGACATGCCTCGGTCATCAATAGTAAATCGAAGAGAAACAAAAGGACGAGGTTAGCCATGTCGAAAGCTTGCCAAAAATGGGCCGGTAAGCCGAATTTGTTGCGACAAGAGTGCGCCACCGGACGAAGACAATCGCGCAGGTCAAATTGGCCGTCATTTTGAGGACGTCAAAGCTTGGCGAGGATTCGATCAAGACCGCTGTGTGGTTAATTACGTCAGCGGTCATCATTCAGGTGGAAACATCAGGATCGTCAAAGCTTAGAACTTTTTCTGATTTTATTTTAACGGGACTCGAAAACGTAAAAGTTTTCATAAGTTGATAAAACTTACCTAAGGGCTTCTAGTTTTGGAACTTTGAAATTTTATTAAGTAATTATAGTAATTTAGAGTTTGAATTACGCGGCAAGCGACTTCTATAATACAGAATCGTCAAGAATGATCGATTTTTAGTCGATTCACAACAACTATCGTAGTTTATATGCCTGACAAGAGTGAAAAAAATCACAATACGACGACACAAGAAATCTAAAAATTATAAAAAAATTATAAAAAAATTAAACTATCTACCGACTGAGCCTATTTTAAGTTTTTTTTCACAATAGTCAGAAACCACTTCATTATATAATGCATATGCATTATTAGAAAACAAATCCAGCAAAGTCCATTTTTTTATTTCGAAACTTACATCTTTTTCACGCGAAAACTTCATAAAACAAACCTGATTTACGGAAGTATTGATAAGAAGTGAAAAACAAGATGTGCATTTTTTTTTCGCCTGTGAAAGTATATTGAACAAATAGACGAATGAAGTTGACGAATTCTCCGATAAGAGCCTGAAATCCCAAAAATTTATTTGCAGTGAAAATAAATGTTTTCTCACATTATGTGAACTGACAAGATTTCGAAAATTTCAGGAATTATTATTCTAAAACTGCAAATTCAAGAACTGAAAAAAGTTTGGAGTATGCGATAGTGCGTCTCGGTGTGTTTACACCCTAAGCACCATAATTTACGAAACGTTTTATTTGAAAAAAACGCCGTGAATGTTCACGAATTACAATATTCATATGAATAGTTTATTTCCCTTTTTTCTGACTTTTTATTGATTTCCAGCTAAGAAGAAAAGAAATATCTTGAAAGATGTGAAATTGACAGAAAATACATCCAAAAAAAAAACACACGAGGTTACATTATTACAGTGGTTCTTTGGACGAAGGGTTTAGAAATATAAATTGCACTTTGAAATGATTCGCTTCAGTTAAATGAGGGAAAGTTTCGCTTTGACACATGACAAAACCCGAGAGTTTTGAACAACATAAAAATGAAAGTACGATTGCATGTTTAGCAGAGGTAGACGCAAAAGATGCCGTCGAAAACGCTGAAAACTTTCAATTTTATTCATTTTTTTTTCTGTAAAGAACAACTTACACTCCCATGAACGAGATTTGATTATTGATGCAGTCAAATGTACTAGGAACCTGAGCTATTACAATCTGTTGGTTTTCTGGAGTGTAGACCTTAAAAAAAGAATTAAACTTTGGGAAACTGTATTTCAGGGACTTTCATGAAACTCTTTTTTCCCCTTTTTCCTATCTTCTTCGAAAAGTTTCGCAGACCCGGAAAATCGTAACTTAGGAATTGCAGAGTGGTCCCTATAGGGGTTAAACGGAAAAACAACCCCTAAAGAGAGGTTAGGAAAAAAAACTACCCTTGTAGGGGTCGAAAAAGTGGTCCCTAAAGGGGTTTAGGGTCTGACCTCTGAGCCCCTAAAAGCTCAAGTGAAGCCTATAGGGGTCCCTCAATTTCATTCAAAAACGCTTATCCCGTTATTTTCTACCATGGAAATGCTTCTTTGCTTAGAGTTCATAACAATTATCGACTAGCATGTCCCCTACATGGGCCACTAACTGAAAACCGTGTAGGGACCACTTTTGCAAGCTTTAGTTGCCCCTATAGGGGTTGGGAAACTGGTCCCTCCACGAGACCCTAAGGTTGATCCCTATAGGGACCACTTTGGAGTTCTTAAAAAAATTGATACATTCTTTTTTTCGCCTTTTTTATTTTATTTTTTTGGAACTGATACAAAATTACAGGCGCGAAAAATTGGAAATATAATAAGAGTAACTCGGATTCTATTGAAAGTATTTATTTATTTGCTTATATTTCAATAATTTACAAACTTGATCTCTGACTTTCAAGCTGTCCAAAAAGTCCTGACGTTCGTTGAATCAAGTGAAGTCACAACTGGAACAATTTTCTAGTTTTCAAGAAAACCACTCAAAACTTTATGAGTTGTCTGAGAAGAAACTTTTTCTTTGGCTTTGTGGCTTTTTTTCTCGAAAACTGAGACTGTTCGCAAGACTTTCATAGACATCAAGGAGTACTATGGCTAATTTTTTTGGACCAGTAAAGTTTTAAATGCTTGAGGTGATGACTGAACGGAGTTTTGGAAGTGAGGTTGTACCAAGTAGGAATTTTTTTTAAAGAAAAAATAATTCGAAAATATTGAAATAGTTTCATTTTTGAAAACCTTTTTTGAGCTGAAGTAGACTGGAATTGGAGAAAAACTTACTTGTAGATGAGAGCAAGCTGGATCAGGCGCCATTGTGCAAGTAACCATTACCATCGCCCCATTCACCCTAAAAAACAAAATGAAAATGTATTCTCTTATTAGACGGAAAACTGAAAAAAATTTTTTTTGGGTCTTCTCTTTATTTATTGAAAAACAGAGAGTTTTGTCGAAGTTCCCAGATTTTCCATTATCTGGTCGAATGGGCCCAATCGCAAAGTGAAAATACCTTCCTTGTAAGGGATTTGGAACGAAAAATGTAAAAGAAAAATCCACGAATTCCAAAAAAAAGAATGAAAACATGAGTTTAAAAAATAACGATAATAATCTCACATGAAGGTAGCGGGCATCTCGGACGCGAATCCCGTGTCAGCCATTCTGGTCAAAGAATCCACGCATGTAGCCGCACCCGGAGCCGTCGTTGTAGTCGAGGAAGAAGATGTCGATCTGGACTGGTGAGAAATTCGTTTAGATAACAGTCGTCATGGCTTGAAAGACGAGACGGGTGGATCGGCAAGGGTGACGCGTTGCGTACGCGACGCGGCTTTTTTGGCGGAAAAATCGGAGTCAAATGCGAGCTACCTTTTCATATTATGTTTCGCTCTTTTGTTTAGTAATTTTCGAGAAAGTGTAAAATGAGATTTTAATATCGTATAGTCTGTGTGACACGACTTGAAATTTCACCAAACAACATTCCGCTGTTCCGCTGCGTGCGTTCGCGAAGCGTATTTCGGATCTTGGTCACGCTTGTTATTGCTGTGGGAGCACAGGAAAGTAGAGTACCTTAAGAAAAGAGAAAAAAAAGATTTAAAGCGCGACCAAGGTTCGCAAAGGCGTGCAGCGGCACAGCGGAATGTCGTTTGGTGAAATTCCAAGCCGTGGTACACAGGCTATAGAATTTGTCACCCTTGCCAATTTGCACATCTCGTTTTTCGAGTCGGAAAAAAATTGACCAATCGAGTTTGAGGGTTTTTGATGAGAGTAGACGAGGGATTTTGAGGACGATATCAAAATATCGATTTATGAACTCAGCCAGAAAATCTCAGAACGAAAACAAAACACCTGAGTGTTCACTCGAAAAATCAAAAATGACCGATTTTTCACGGTTTGAAACGACGGGATGCGGCATCGCAATATGCATGCAAAGGAAAACGTGAGCAAAATCAGGAGAATCTCTGGCTTTGAATTGGTGTCAAAAACGCGTCGCAAACTTGTTGATAAAAATGAATTGGGAAGTCGATGCAAATAGCTACCGGGTAAGGACCGCTCTTGAGGAATAGCTGATTCACTTGAGTCATCAAAAAAAGGTCCTGACACGATAGTGCACGAGATAGCGCCTGACTCGTGGAGAGCGCAGACAAGACACGCCCCCCCTAGCACCCCGAGCTGGCCGTGAATCAGCTATAGTTACCGGATAGCTGTTTATTAGATACTTTCATGGTACCGGAAAGCATATGCTCGTCAGAAGTCATACCCGGTAGCATTGCGATACCTCTCCGGTAGTATCCAGGTTCCATAGAGATTGTACCCAGTCCTACATACTCGGATTGAGTTTTTAAAAGTTGTTACCCGGTACCTACTTGTATCCACCTCCCGATTGACCAGTGATACGAATGGCCCATTTCGCACCACGTCGTTTAAAGCCGGGATGACGGAGGCGCGCTTTGAAACCCATTTATAGCGCGGATTCCGAGAGTTCACTTAAAAAGTGCCGAAAAGGGTTGAAAAATGAACAGAGCGCTTCCTATGCTTCGTTCTCTGGAAAAAAAAATCCCAGTATTCCTAAAAAAAAATCCGGTAGTTGAGACGGCGTTCTCATTAATTTTCAAAAAATGAAACTGACGACGAGGAAGTAGTAGAAGAGGCTGAGGTAGTTGTGGTAGCATCTGTGGGTCCCTTGAGAAGTTTAAGAAGTTTCAAAAATACGAAATATTCTTACCGTGGTAACAGGTACAGTTTGCATACAAGTCTGGGTCAACAAAATCAAATCAAAGAGGAGGAAAAGCATGAAGGTTGGCATTGCGCAAGCTTGCCAATGAGGAAGATCGTTCACGTCTCAAATATAAGCCGTGTTTTTCTCGACAAAGTTGCGCCACCGGATGATGACAATGGGGCGGAGTATAAGCCGCAATTCCGAAAATGGGCAGGTATTCTGGAAGTTGATAAAGACCGCCATGATTATTCCTGCCATAGGTTGCCTTGAGGTTTTAAATAAATATTTTTGCGAGAAAAAGCTTTTGTTCTCTCATATAAAGGCTCACCTCAGAAGCTAGATCTGCAATCCAAAATCCACTTCGACTTCGGACTACTGGTCAGTTTTCTAATGACTTCTTTGCTAGAACTATTCCTCTTTGGAATAAACTAACTTCTTATTCAGATTTTAACGTTACCTCAGAAACTCTTCGCAAAAAGTTGAACGCTCTTCCTTTCGAAGCTTCTCATGAAAATATCCCCTCTCGTCTCCTATGAATTTGTCATATTTCCGGGTACCCGTCAACTCGTTGGGGTTGACTCATTCCCGTGTATTCTTATTTCTCTGCCTATCCTTCACTTGATCATTTATTCTTCAATTATTTTTTTTTGTTAAATAACGGCAGTGAATAAACTATATATATATATATATATAATCCACACTTTCCTGTTAGGATTTTTTTAGGTGTTTCCCCTGGAAAAATCCTCGAGAATAAAGGTGAGTCTATCTCGAAACCGTCACATGCAATGACTTATGGTTTTGATGATTTGAAGATCCAAGCTTTTTCGGTCTTAATAATCGTTTAAAAGGTTAAGAAAATCATTAAAAAAGCAAGAAAGTTTTTAGAATGATCATCATGAGAGAGCTTCATACAGGACTTCTAAAAATTTATTAAGACTCGAATAAATAACACCACTGCCAGAAGAAAAAAGAAACCACCAGAACTTATAATACCAGAAAAAAAAGGAAATATATAGTAGTTAAAGAAAAGAAAATAGATGGCGAAATATATTGGATTTTTTTTTATAAAAAAAAAGTTACTGTACAGTTTGTCTGCCACGATTTGAAATTTCACGGAACGACACTCCGCTGTTCCGCTGCGTTCGTTCGCGAAGCGTCTTTCGAATCTAGGTCACGCTTTCAATTGATTGTGATTGCTGTGAGAGCACATGAAAGTAGAGTACCTTAATAAAAGAAAAAAAAAAATTAAAAGCGCGACCAAGGTTCGCAAAGGCACGCAGCTGCACAGCGGAATGTCGTTGCGTGAAATTCCAAGTCGTGGTACAAAGACTACTGCTTGTGTAATGTTTTTATTCAAATTCAAACATATTATCATGTTTTCACATAGCAGAGAAATCATTTCCGCCGTGTATTTTGACCAAAAAGTCATTTTGGGAATTTTTCGAAAATTCGTCATAATACCGTGAAGTACCGAATTACGGTCCTGAACGTCTCACTTAATGTACGTTTCATGAAAACCATTTAGCCCCAAAATTTTAGTAGCGTTATTGCGTTATGTTTCATTTTTATTCTCTATAAAAAGCACTCTGGAGTTTTGATAAACTTTTTGGGTGAAAGAATCAAGAAAAATAATTTTCATGTCGCCAAATCTTGACCTTTTTTGGAATATCAAGAAGCGTTCTGGCCAATTTTTGGCGATTCCCGATCACCAAGTAAAAGGATTTTCCTTGTTAATTTTTAGCAAGTAAGACTTCAACGTTTTTTTTTTCGGCAAGGCAGTTGTGGAACCTCAGACGGGATTCTTTTGAAAGGCGATGATATTTTGAATTATTTCAAAAACTTCTCGATAATTTCGATTTTTAGGGTGTTTTTATAGTCCGTCCGTCGCGACTTGACAGTTTTCGCGTGTCTTTGTCTCTCTGTTCCCTCGCCGGCGAGGTCAGAGAAGTATGGAAATAGCGCGTAAACATGAGAGAGACGTCGAGAGATAAAGAAAGCGCAGAGAAGTCCCGCCTTTCAAGTCGCGAAAACAGGGCTGTGTGAGAAAAAATAAAATTGGAAGTTACTCAGTTTTGTGGAGCGAATTCGATTACGTATGTTTCGGTTGGTAGATATTCTTTTAGTTCTTGGTTGAACTCATAGTCAATTTTTCCCGACTTGAAAGGCGAGAGAGGCGGGCAAAAAGGCGGGACGCGTAGCGTGTGCGTACGCGGTCTTTGGCACGAGCTCAATTCAACCGCGAGCGAGCATTCAAAAGACTTATTTATCGCTCTTTTTCTTCCTTTTTTGATTATTTATTGATTATCTTTATATGCGCATTAAAAAATAGTAGAAATTACAGGAAAAGAGCGGTTTTTGTGTAGTCAGCAGCGATTGAATTGAACTGGCGCCAAGAACCGCGTACGCACACGCTACGCGTTCCGCCCCTTGCCCCGCCCTTCTCGCCTTTCAAGTCGGAAAACATTGACTATAGAAACGCCTCAAAACCGTTTTTGCAAATTTTTTTTAAAATCGTCGTTTTGATGATGTGAAGGGGGGCTTTGCGCTTCCTAAATTTATCCAAAAAAAGTTTGTTTTTCCCTCTTTTTCTGGTGTTTCATTGATTTTTAGCCAAGAATGAAAAAAGTTTATTGAGAGAAGTAAAATTGACGGAAAATACATCCAGAAAACACACGAGGTTATCTTATTACAGTGGTTCTTTGGACGACGGGATCGGAAATATAAATTGCACTTTGAAATGATTCGCATCAGTTAAATGAGTGAAAGTTTCGCTTTGACACATGACAAAACCCGAGAGTTTTGAACAAAATAAAAATGAAAATACGATTTCACTTTAGCAGGCGTAGACGCAAAAAATGCCGTCGAAAACGCTGAAAATTTTAATTTTATTGGTTTATTTTTCTGAAAAGAACAACTTACACTCCCATGAACGAGATTTGATTATTGATGCAGTCAAATGTACTAGGAACCTGAGCTATTACAAACTGATTGCCGTCTGTATTGTATACCTAAAATAGACTTTTAAAAGTTTTCAAGGAACCATTTGAAGCTTATTTGAAACTGGAAAAGAATAGGAACAGAAAAACTTGCGTCTAGACTAGAGATGCAAGCTGGACCAGGCGCCATTGTGCAATCTACCATTACCGTCGCCCCATTCACCCTAAAAATAATTCATTTATTACCGCAATAATCTGAAAACAGTAACAAAATTTGACCGTTCAGAAGGTTTTTCATGGAAAGAAAACTTGTTTGCATTTTTCTTTTTCGCATTCAGTATTATGTGGAGCTAGTTGCTCTTTTTCTCGCTGTAAGATACACGTTATGTGACCTCCATTTAGTTTTTTTTAATTTTAGAATCAGAACAGTTGTTTTCGAAATCTGAAAAGTTTTTCGTCGAAATATTTCTGCAAGAACTTAAATAACGCTTATTTCATCCTTTTTTTGTGCAAATTGTTTTTTGAATCTAACCAGCGAAGTCAATTCTTGATATTCCAAATGAAGATTTGACAAGTCCCAACCTGCAAAACTTCCTAACTTTCTACACTTCCTAGGACACCCCAAAATCGATGAGAATCTCCAAAAGTCCGTTGAGAGGAGCTATTTTTGGCCCTTGAGCCTTTATTTCTCAAAAACTAGGAAGTTGTGCAGGTTGAAAATTTCATAATCTTTCATTATCAAGAAGTTTTCTAGTCGAACTTCAGGATATTTGTAACCGCAAAGCGAAATGACCTCCTTGTCAGAAAACCATTATTTTTTCCGAAAAATTGAGCTACATGAAAATTATTCATCAATTTTTTTCACTCAAAAAAATTTTTTTATCAAAAACTTCAAAAATTGTTTTTGTGAAAAAAACCATTATTTGAAATTGATAAGAGGGCATTATATTTATACTAAATATTTGGGACTAAACATTGCCCGTTGAACGTACATTTGACACCAAAATGTGCTAAATTTTATGTCTTTTTTATGTTATATAAAGATCTCACATGATACTAGCGGGCATCTCGGACGAAGCCATGTCAGCCATTCTGGTCAACGAATCCGCGCATGAAGCCGCACGCGGAGCCGTCGTTGTACTCGAGGAAGAAGACGCCGAGGTGGTTGACCTGGACTAGTGAAAACTTGGCTTAGAGGTACTTCAGAACATCTTACGCCTTTTTAATTTTTTTTAAAATGCGTCTTTTTTATTTTTTTTTCTTTTTGTTAGGGTTATATAGCTTCAAATTTTTTTATAAATTTTGTTGTTAAACTTGAAATAGACTGTGCTGAACATAACTGCTAACTTATTTTTATAACTTTCACATTAAATAAATTCAAAAAAATTTGAAATAAACCTCCCAAAAAAATCCAGAAAAAAATGTTTATTTCAAAGGTTACTTCTTCTAAACTTTTTCCAAAAAGTAGTTTCCATCGACTAAGTAAACCAGAAAACAAAACTAACTTCGACGTAATTTAGAAAAACATAAAAACCCACGGCGTTCTTTTGACGACGCCCCTCCCACAATTTCCGTAATATTTGACGTCTTTTTGTGCATACACAGAACGACGCTAACTCGCATACTCATTAAATTCAAAAAAATAATTTTTTTCCTCGAAAAAAATAGCGTTTTTTTCAAAAACTATAGACGTGGAAAAAAATCGATCCTTTTACAATTCCTTTTCTAGTTGACAAAAAAACATTTGGGTGAAAGTTTTTTTCTTATTTTTCTGAACACTTTCATACCTTTCATCCTCAAAATTGGTTAAAGTCCTTTTTTCAGTGAAAAACGTGGAATTTTGTGCCGAAAATGAATTATTGTGGTTCTATGTGTCTTTCCCGACTTATTGAAAAATTTAAAAAAAGTTTTCTTTACAGATTTAGTTTAGTTCATCCACCTAGTGGTATTTTTTTCTCCTCTGCAACATCGCCATACCATTCTGACGTTGCGAAAATGAAGAGATTGATGGATTCGAATAAAAAATTTAATTTGACACTGAAAATGTGTATGAAAGGCTTTTTTTTTGCTTTAAAGGGGAAATTTTGTCAAAACCCAGCAGTTAACATTGAAAATTGAAAAAAAAAGTTCCTTCGCATTTTGCTGTCGCAATAAAAAATAATTACCGTATATCAGAACCAAACAGATAACGATACAACGGAAATAAACATGAAAAATCACGTGAAGCACTTGAGCAACAAGAAATTCAAATGTTCGCGCGCAAGCTGTCTTCCGTAATCTAAGTGGAGCAACGTCTCAAAGCCGCTCCGCATTTTCAAAATGTTTACATTTTCTTCCACTACGCAGAAAGCCGTGAACCGATGATTTGAATTAAAATTTTCGAAAATTTTGAGGTTAAAACGCGCCATGCAGCAGAATGACGCAATCCTACACCCAAACGCGCAAAATTTAATTCGAAAGAATCGGAAAATTGCTTGTTCAAAGGAATTATTCTTTTTGGGGCGCAGCCAAAAATCTCTTATTTTTCTCTAAAACTTTAAAATTACAGGTAAAAACTTTTAAGGAAGTTTTGAAACGTGATCCGTAGATATTATTGCTGGAAATATTTTTTTGAAGCAAACAGTGAACTGCGTCTTTTTTTATAAATTCATTTTTTTATTTTTTTAAAAACACTATTTCCGACCAAATTTTTCTAAAATTCTCTTATTCGATGTGTTTACTAATTTTATAACATATAAAAACATAGGCATGTCGCTGAATATTTCTCGCAAACCGACTGTGAAGTTTTGGGAAGTTTTTAAGTCGATTTTTTCGGGGCGCAGTCAACTTTTTTTTGATTTTTTGTCACAAAACAGAGATAACAAAGCTTTTCAACGTATCGAAAAAGCAGACGTGATTCGTGGATAGTTTTTGAGAAATCTCCGTTTTTGTAATTTCGGCCTTGGAAATCCGTCCCAAAAAACTCGCAAAAAGAAAATAGAAGCTTCATAAGCTGTCTAGATTTGTTATGTCGATTACACATAGTTGTAAAAGATTTCTCTTTTTTCCGTTTTGTTTAAGCGTATTAAATGAGGAAAAACGTTTTTTGCAACAAAAATGGCGGGTTTTTTGAGAGGAAGTGGGCTCTACGGTCCCTATCAGTATTTTGTTTTTTTCTTAAATTTGTTGCAAACATTGCACATTGAAGTTTGAAAAAAAATAATTTCAAAAAAGTTGATAATGCGGGATCTATGCTGTCAAATATGTTTGAACGGCTGACAGTTATCTAGGTGCTCGTATAGGTATAAAGAAAAATATATTATGTATAAAAGTTAATTGAAGTTCATCAAAAAAGAATAAGAGAGAAAATAATTCCATCGAAAAAAGTTAGACTAAAAAAGCAATGAAAATGACACCCAAAACACACTTTTTTTTTTGAAATTCCTGTTCGCTTTCAAGCATTGACTTTCAAAGATTGGAAAAAGTGAAACATATAGATGAGCAACTTCTCTATTTTCTGAACCTCGAAAAATGAGGCTTGGCGGCGTTTGAATGAAATAGAAAACTGTCGAAAAAATCTTAGTGTTCCTAAGAAAAAATCCGACACTTAGACGAAGTGATTAATTTTCAAAAACTGAAACTGACGAAGAGGAAGTGGTAGAAGAGCCGGATGTAGTTGTGGTTGCATCTGTGGGTCCCTTGAGAAGTTTCCAAAATTTAATAAGATCTTGAAACCATCTTACCGTAGTGACAGGCATTGAAGTGGTGCTGGAAGGTACGGTTTGCATACAAGTCTGGGTCAACAAAATCAAATCAAAGAGGAGGAAAAGCATGAAGATTGGCATTGCGCAAGCTTGCCAATGAGGAAGATCGTTCACGTCTCGAATATAAGCCGTGTTTTTCTCGACAAAGTTGCGCCACCGGATGATGACAATGGGGCGGAGAATAAGCCGTCATTCTGAAAATGGGCAGGTATTCTGGACGCTGATCAAGACCGCCATGATTGTTCTTGCCATGGGTGGGAAGATGGAAAGATCAAGACCGCCTAATTCGTTTGTAGCTTCATCTGGATGGATGTTTCTCAGGTGTGCATCGCAGATCAGGTCCAAAAAAGCTCGGAAACCGCTTCTTCTCAGATTTTCGGTCGGAAAAATGTCCTTGAGATTTTAAGTTGATAAATATTTTTGCGAGAAAAAGCTCTTTATGAACGAACTCGACATGATTTTCTCAATAGCATACGGCGCTAGGTAGACTTTTTTTCCCTCTCTTATCTCAGAAGCTAGATCTGCGATTCTCACTTTCCTGTTAGGATTTTCCTGAGTTTTCCCTGAAAAATCAATCAAGATGAGTCTATCTCGAAACTGTCAAATGCAATGACTTATGCTTTTGATGATCTGAAGGTCTAAACTTTTACTTTAAGTCTTATAGCCCGTTCACGACTGGCTTTGGAAACGAACGGGCGTTTTAATTTTCGCGGCGAAGGTAGATCATGGCGGCTATCCATGCGTCTTCCATAAAATCTCCATTTTATGATTTATTTATTTTTCTCTCACAATTCATCGCTTTTAAGAAAATGAAATAAACAAATGGGATGAATGTAAACAAAAAATGAAACGAATAAAAACAGAAATAATTCATCAAATGAGGCTCTTATTAAAGGCGCATGTAGGGCCGTCATGATCTACCTTCGCCGCGAAAGTTAAACCGCCCGTTTAGTGTCCCAAGCCAGCCGTGAACGGGCTATAACAACCGTTTGAAAGGTTTGCAAAATCATAAAAGAGAAGGAACAAAGTTTTGAGATTGATCGTTATGAAGTAACTTCATCCAGGCTTGCAAAATAATTTATAATAATTCAAATAAATTACCCCATTGTAAGAAGAAAAAAACCACCAGAACTTACAATAAAAGAAAAAAAGGAAATATATAGTAGTTATAGAAAAGAAAATAGATGGAGAAATATATTAGATTTTCTTCATTAAAAGTTACTGTACCTTTTTTTGAAATTTTTTTGTCAAATTCAAACATCTGGTTAGGGTTTCAAAAAATAGAGAATTTATTTTTTTGCCCTGTATTTTAACCAAAAAGTCATTTTGGGAATTTTTCGAAAATTTGTCAGAATATTCTTGGAAGTACCGAATAACTGTCTTGAACGTCTCACTTAATGTACGTTTCATGAAAACCATTTAGTCCCAAAATTTTAGTAGCGTTATTGCGCTTTGTATCATCTCCATTCACTAAGTCTTCTGAAGTTTTGATAAATTTTTTGGGTGAAAGAATCAAGAAAAATAATTTTCATGTCGCCAAACATTTGGAAAAAATAATTTGTTTGGCAAGGAATACCATTTTACTTTGAGATTGAGGACTTCCTAAGGTTTGGTTAGGCTCCTTGAGATTCTGAAGTTTCTATCTGTACAACTTCCTATTTTCGAAAAATAAGGGTTATAATTGGCATTTTTGACGGATTTTAGAGGTTTTCTCAGACTTCGCGGTCTCGTTTCTTAAAAACTAGGAAGTTGTTTAGGTTGAGACTTACAAGATCTTTTTTTTGGTACATCAAGGAGTTTTCTGGCCAGTTTTTACGAAATTCCCAACCACAAAGTAAAATAATCTTCCTTGTTAGGGGCAATGAATTATACAGAAAAAAAGGAAAAAGAAGTTATAAAAAAGATTGATGCTTTAGGGTTTTACTTTGTGAACGATATTCTTTTTTAGCTCTTTTACCATGCTTCCAAGAAAAACTTTGAAAAGCTTTTTTTGTAAAATTTATAGTTTCTACATCGTTTCTAAATTCACGAGATCCTACTAAAATCTAGATTCCATCATTCTTACTCAAAATATAAATCACTCACATACTTAAATAATATAAAAAATCTAACTACTTAAAAAAAAACGAAGAACAAACTTAAATACCAAATGGGGGTTAGCACCGTCTATACAGACAATCTTTTCCTCCAGCCGTTTCCACAGATCAGCTGTTAGATTTATTTGATTGTCTTGATGTTTTTATTTTTTTGTATTTGTCGTGCAGATTGCGGGATGGCGAATAAACACTTGAAATGAAAATGAAAAAAAAAAACGAACAGGACAAAATTATTTACATTTTATTTACAGTTCACGATTTTCCGCATGATTCCAAAACTTTGATCAAAAATTTGGCCTCACAGTTCTATCAACCATACGCGATTAAATTCCTCAAGCTTTTTTTTCTGGAAAACTGGAAAATTGTGGCTGATTGCCTTTCTCCGTGAATTTCAAAGCCACGCCTTTCAAAAAAACTGTTATGATTTTTCATTTCAGTCCTTACCTACACGTATATAGTTTGAAAATTTTCGAAAATTGGTCCGATTTCCGAGATCAAGCTTCTCACAAATCAAGCAGTCTCTCGGCTTCACTTCAAACGGGAAGAGAGGCCAAAAATCGTTTTTGCCTGGAATTTGATCATCGAGATTGCCGATTCTATGTTCTTAGGCGATTTCGATTTCCCATTGCCGCACGGGAAGTCGTTTGATTTTCCCAATATGTATGATTAACTGGAGGAAAAAATAGAGACAAAAGTTGTATTTTATACCAGCAAAATTATATTTATAGACTTTTTTCAACAGTAATTGTTCTTTGAAAATCTTATTTTTTAGAATCTTTTTCGAGAGAAAGAAAGTAAATCGATCAATTGAAGGTCAAAAATGGAGCAAAATTATAAATTATTCCCTTCTTGGTGCCTTTTTTGGAAAAAAAAGTTCATATAGGCCATTCCGCGCCAGCTTGTCAGGTTTTTCTTTCCGCCAAAAGGCCAGGTCAAATTTTACCGACTTCGCTTCAAGACCTTTGGTTCTTGCCGTTATAAAATCAGAAATTTGATCTAATTTGGTATACGGTCTTTTTGGCGGAAAGAAAAACGTGACAAGCTGGCGCGGAATAGGCTATAAAAGTCTGTTCTTATCATAAAAATTGTATTTTCCATCAAAACGAATTGTAAATCAACTTGAAGATCTCGTTTTGAAAAATGATTCCGAAAAGCGTTTCGAAGTCATTCATTTTTTTGAACTTAAAAATTTTTTTCGAGTAGAGAAAAAAATATCGAAAATCAATTAGAGTATTAAAAAACTATTTCTTCCGAGGAAGTTTGTGAAAAATTTTCACTCTGGTTTCCCACCTGCGGAACCCTTTTTTGAATAAGAAAAAATTAGTTCTGTGATCCAAAACTTGAAAAATTTTATAAAAATAGATAAGAAAAAAAACTTCGCAACTGCGAAGTGAAGTAAACCCTTTGATCAACCTAAAAGTTGCTCAAATTTAAAAATTGCCATATTTCAATCCGGTTTCCTCCTCTGTGATGATTAAAAAAACAAAGATCGTTCCGAGAACCGGCATTTCAAATGATCTGTCAGTTTCAAGGCATGGCAATATTTTACGTGGACCGTTGCGCGTCACACACATCCAGAACGGATATTTCCAAGCTTTTCATTATGAAACTGATCTTTTCAGGGGTGTATGTCAAAAGAGCTATGAAAATCGAGCACAACTTAGTTTCCGAGAAATAATACCTAAGGTCTCGAACAAGCCTATTTTCATGGGTTTCGAGGGTTTTCTTGGAATTTAAGACGTCTTTTCTTAAAAATAAAAAAGTTGTGCAGGTTGAGACTTTTAGAAACGTTTTCTGGTACAGTGCGGGACAAAAACTATAAGACCCCCTTGCTTTTTAAATTAAAATGAAACTTTTACCTAGAATTTCTTCCACTTTCAGAATAACTTTCTGTTTGAAACAACTTTGAGCATCTTTCAGCTACGGTTAAACGTTTTTTTTCAATTTGAGAAATCTAAAAATAATGAAGCG
This sequence comes from Caenorhabditis auriculariae, assembly GCA_904845305.1. NCBI lineage: Eukaryota > Metazoa > Nematoda > Chromadorea > Rhabditida > Rhabditidae > Caenorhabditis > Caenorhabditis auriculariae. Next base: position 21,468 of record CAJGYM010000166.1, on the reverse strand, counting down.
AGTTTCGAAAGCGTTTCTGAAAAAAATCAATTAACACGGAAACCAAAAGACGTCTTAAAAAGCTGATGCTGACAACGTAGTTTTTTTGAACACCTAAAAAAATAACTTTGAAGCCACAAAAACGCTATTAACGTTTTTTTTTTTCGGCAAGTAGGGTTCCAAAAATGAAGAGTTTTGCTACAAAAAAGGTAAAAAAGAAGCGCTGTTTTTTTTGGAAGGGGGGTTCAAAGTATCTCTCAGCCATTTTTCATCAAAGTCTCGACCGAAAATTTCTGCAAAACAAATAATAAGAATTATTTCGTCTGTTTAGTTATGTTCTTTCTAGAGGATACTTCGAAAAATGAGTTTTCGAAAAAACACATATAGCTGATTCACGGCCAGCTTGGGACGCTAAGGGGGCGTGTCCTGTCTGCGCTCTCCACGAGCCATGCAATATCTCGTGCATTATCGTGTCAGGACCTTTTCTGGATGGCTCAAGCCAGTCGTGAACCAGCATTAGTATCGTTCAGCTTCTATTCGATTATAACTCGAAAAATAAGAATTGGAAAAAAGAAAAATTCCAACCCTTCCCCGTGATCTTCCCATGAGATAACCCAAATACCTATAAATATGAAAAATATGAAAAAAAGGAAGCATAGGGAAACTCATTCAAAGAAGCTAAATGGCGCGCTATCAATATGAAAGAAAAAACCTCGAAGTCAGGTAAATTGAAGACGAATAAAAATTGTACTTTTTTCTTTCTTCTGCCATCGGCTTTTCATTAATTTACAACTGAACAATTTATTCGAAAAAACAAAAATCTAGCGATAAATCCTCCACAAAACCCGTTTATCTAGCTATCTTTTGTTATTTGGAAAAAAAGGACCAGAAAAAAAAATACATTGCACTTAAAACTTTTCACTTTTCATTAGTCTCTTCTAAAAACGTGAGAAAAAAACCCGGAAATTTTGGATTAGGGGGAAATTATAGTACAGAAAAAAAGAGTTCAGCAGAAAATGACGCAAAAAATGCCGACAGAAACGCTGAAAATTTAGATAATTTCGATTCCCATGCAAAAGAAGAAAACGTACAGTTGATTGAACTCAATTTGACCATCGACGCAGGTAAACGTGAATGGAACGGTGTCTGTTGTGAAGCTACGGCCATCTTGTATGTATACCTTTGAGAAAAAGGTTTAAAAGCTTCAAATTAAGACAACTGGGAATTGATCCATCTAAGGGTGCATGAAAGAAATTCGCGGAAGAAGTTCCGGACAAGAGAGGTCCTATTTTGTGATTGGAAGTTTCTTGAAAATTAGCTGGTAACTCAAAAAGGACACCACTAATCCAACGAAAAAGCCATTTTTCTATTAAATATCTTTTGTCCAAAACGGATATTTTCAATTAAACCCTAGAAAATTCCTGGGTTTTTAATCCAAATCAGTCAAATTCAAACCAACTATAAGCTCAGAATTTTAGCGTGGCCTCGTGAGAGAATCTAGGAGAATTTGGAATAAAGGAATCAAGAATTGTCATTTATCTGTCAATAAACTTATATTCATTATTTTATTCTTTAAGGTGATGCCCTAAAAACTCACACTTATCGAAGCCATGCAATCTGGAGTAGGCAATGGACAGTCGCCGACGACCATTGCTCCATTAAACCTGAGAAAAAAAAACGTTCAATAGACCACAAAAATCTTTCTAGGATCAGTATTAGAAACAGAAGTTCTTTGAAAATTCCCCGATGATTTTCCCAAGGCATGTTCTAGTTGAAAAAAAGGGAGGTTTGAGATGAAAACTTTTTGACAACGCAAAGAAATCTCTTCTACGCAGTAAATTGAAAAAGGGTCACAAGAAAAGGTTATATTTTAATTTCAAAACCCAGCTAAGGTTATAATAACCAAAAAAAGATGAAGACGAGGGTTTTTCCTGAGACAGTTCGCAAAAAAACAAAAAGTTTAAGAAAAATTTTTGGATCATTTTTTTCTATCACTTAAAAAAACTGAACGGTCCACATAAGCTATGAAAATAATGCTTGAGTGCCTTTTCTAATGCTAAACAAGTAAATTTTGTATAAATTGAAGTATTAGGTTGGATAATTTTGATGTTTTTTGCGTTTCAAAGATTATTGATTAAAATAATCTATTATTAGAAAAGCCATGCTCTTGTGAATTGTGTGATATATTATTTGCCTAGATTAACTTCGAAGTTTTTTTTTAAAAAACGCTCCATCGAAGTTTAGGTTGCGTTTTAGTGATAATTTGAAAAACGGGATTCTGAAATTTTACTGTGCTATTTATATATATATATTTTTAACTTTCACCAAAGATTTACCCGTTAATCAGTGTCAGCGATGAATAAAGCGCTTTTGAAACGAAAACGAGTTCTTCAAAGGCCCAACTCTTTTTTTTCATGATTTTTTATTTTCTCCGAGCTATAGAAGCTTTCCTTCTATGTAGCTTTATTTTGCCTAAAATTTTTGTTATAATAAAGGCGCATCAAAGGGAAGCTTCTCGGAAGGATTCTGTAGCTCGGAGTAAAATGAAAATCATGACAAGCTGCCTAAGAACGGACTATAACACATAATTTTGAATCAATCTTTTTTCATTTCCTTTTTATGAATGGAAAGCTGCTAATTATCAGAAAACCATTTCTGATTAGCCACCCTGAATCAGAACCACAGCAAAACATGTGTCATAAACTGTAAATTTTCACTCGCCGTAATCTTTCAAGGAAATAGACTGAATAGACTTCAAGGGGCTCACATGAAGGTGGCCGGCACCTCGTCCATGGTCGTGTCAGGCGGTTTGGTCAGTGTCATTGTGGAGCATTGAGGCTCCATTGGAGGAGTCGTCGTCGTACTCGTGGAAGAAGACGTGGAGGGAGATGAAGTTGTAGATGATCTTGAAATTATGATGCTTCCAGGCGGATGAAATTCAACTTTTTTTTGTAATAGAAACCGTCAAAATGTTGTAGATTATGAAAACTTTTAAAAATTTCAACATGTTTCTCTTTCTACTATCTCTTTGATATCTGACAAATTTCAAGAAAATACTCACGAAGATGACGACGTGGAAGTACTAGAACTACTTGTAGTTGAAGTTGGGGATGTTGTAGAATCTGTGGGAACCTTGAAAGAAATAATCAGAAACTGAAACAACTCAATATCAGAAAAAAATTCAATTAAAATCTAAAGTTATCTTACTGAAGTCACAGTAGAAACAGGCAGGGAGGTAGTACTAGAAGGTACAGTTTGCAAACAAGCTTGGGTCAAAATGAGAAAATCGAAGAGCAATAAAAGCACGAAGTTGGGCATGATACAAGCTTGCCAATGAGCGAGATTGTTGCCGGCTAGGCGATATTTTTGCAGCAAAGTTGCGCCACCGTACAAGGACAATTGGGCGGAGAATGGGGCCGCCATTCCCGAAAACGACGGTTGGTGGGTTTCCTGGAAGCTAATCGAGACTTCCGCACGGGTATTCAGAAAAAAAAGATTGAGAACGAATTTTTTTCATCCCAGGTGATTTAATTAGGAGATTTCCTGAGATATATTGAATGAAAAATTTGTATTTTTCCACTTTAAAAAAGCTCCATTTTATTGAGCAGCAAAATTCAGCCTAAACGAAGAGTATAAGAAATTTCGAAAAGTGACGAAAAAGACGAAAATGGAGACCAAAACTATTCAGTGAGATGCCGTCCGTTTCGGTCAAGTCTCGAAAACTAAGAAGTTTTGCAGTTTGAGACTTTCAGAATTTTTATCTGGTACATCAATAAGATTTTGCGTTCCGACGATCACTGGAGAAGCAGTGATCGTCGGAACGCAAAATCGTCTACTACTAGCACAAGAGAGGCGAGATGCTCTACGCGCCGTCTACGCTTGATCAACGACATTATCGCGAACCGACAAACAACTCTTCAATTATTCCATGATTCAGCAGAGAACCTACTCTGAAGACTGAATAAAACTTTCAAACTTTCAAACATCAATAAGTTTTCTGGCCAAACGGCTGGGGATTGAAAACGTGGTTTTCCCACTACGGACATTTTTTGAACCTCTTGATCGGGTCGCGGCGGGGATCGAACTTGTGACCCTGTGGACCATAGACATGCACACAACTTGTTGCGCTACGGCGCGACCCCTTGTCAGAATTTATTGACTCCTTATCATTATTTTTAATTACCTGATTTATTCTTCAAATTAACTAGGCAATCTTGAAAACTAGTGGATTATATGAAGATGTAGCATTCAGCCCAAACTCCTTTTTTTCAGAAAAATATTCTTTTAAGGATCATTGTAAAGTTTATCTGTGCTTCTTCAAAAAATACGGAAAAGGTTTTGCATACCCATAGCAATCAATCAATCACTACGAAAGTTTTATGATTGCTTCACAAAAAGCTTATTTTCGAAGTAGTATCCAATCTAATACTTTTTCCGCAAGTTAACACAAAAAAAAAATAAGTTTAAAAAAAGCTTTCTATTTTCTAACACTATTTTTTGCTTTAAAACCTGTTCAACTGCAGAATCAAAAGATCTAAATAGAGAAAATTGACGAGTTCCTATATAGGTAACTTTGCTCCTTGACCCAGTAACGGCATTATCGTATCGTTCATTTATCTACTATTTATGAATTTTCATAACAATATTGATTCAACTAACTAAATAAAAGTGAATTTCAACAGAAAGTTGTTCTTCAGACTTGCGGTCAGCATCAAAAAGGGCGGAGAAAAAGCCAAAAATCCTCTCTGGGAGAATTTTGATCGCCGAGATCGCCGGCGCTTCTTTTGTTGTGTTCTTAGGCGATTTCGATTTCCGTACTGGAAGTCATCATTTTGCCCATCAGGCATGATTAATTGCAGACAAGTCTAGAAGAAAAAAATCGGATTTTATTGATACTTTCTCTATCTTAATACTAAATGAACACCTTCCATTAAGAACGTCTTTTTGAAATTTTTATAAAAGAATAGAGTTAGGAGCGAAAACAGCGCTAAAAATATTATTTTTCTCTTATCGCTGTTTTTTTTCTCAATAACTTACTTACTTCAGTTTCTCAATAATGTATCTAGAATATCCCTTTCGAAATTAAACTTATCTGAAATTTTCATGAAAAATTTCACTTTTCTTGAACCTAAAGAAGCTTTCGGAAACAAATTGCGTAATAATTCTTGATTTCAAAAACTTTAAGGAAAACTCATTTTCTACGACGTTCATAAAATTTTCGAACTATTCAAGTTCTGGGAGATTTCTTAAGAGGATAACCATGAGAAAAAAACAACAACAAAAAAATTCAGTTATAAAAAAATTATCTTTTTATTTCTCAAGATAATGCGACAGACCGAGGAAAAGCATAGATCGCCCCAAAAACCGGCATTTCTAATTGAACTGTCTGTTTCATGATACGCCCATATTTCACGTCGGGAAATACGTCACACATCGAGAACGAAGAACGTCGGACTTTCTATTTTGAAACCGATCTTTTCGACAAATGTCTGTCTGGCCACATTTTGAGCTTTCAATTTGTGCTTTTCGCAGTAAGAAAACTTGTAAAGCATAAAAGAATAGACCGAAAAAAAGCTTACAAGCCGAATTTCTCAGAAACACAAAACGTTAAATTTTCAGTAGCTTTTTGAAAATATTGGAACTACTTTAACATCGTTCACTAGCTTTTAATTAAGTTTCAAAATTTTTTGAAGTTGAAAAAAAAATAACCCGAAATCGTCACGATCAACTCAAAAAACCCGATCGATTAAAGCTGAAAACCCAAATTTCCATGCAGAAAAGGACGAAAATCATGAAACTCCGTATTTATATACAAATATTTGAGCTGTCTCAATAAGATAAAGTGATTTTTCTCGAAACTAAATACAAAATTATGGCAGTATTGCGGAGGCGAGGTAAGTTTTCATTGAAAGGCGCCTTTCAACGTGAACCGAACTTCTGAAAAAAATGTTTCTCATTATTTTTAGGGCTTTCAGTTCATTTTTAAATTACAAAGTGAATTTTTGAGTGACAACCAACCTCCATTCACGTTTCTGTGGTCGACGATTCCCACATCTTTGTACAGCCAGAGCAATCTTTCGACTTCTTTTCGTAGCAAATCGTTCTCAACGGACTAAAAATAGAAAATTGACTTGAATAATTCTGTTTTTCTAACGGCTTTTAATAACAAATGAGTATCTCAGTATGCAAAATGAAAGATGGATTCAATAAAAAAGCCAAGCCTGAAAACTCCCTCACAACCTAAAAAAAGCTCAAAAAAACATTGCAAATTTAGCCTGGAATAAAAAAACCCATTTTGATATTAACAAGCAAGAAAAAATTTTGAAGCTACGTAAATGTTTTATTTTATACGAAAAGCCTCGAAACTCTTTTGCAATTCCAGAAAACCTTCAAAAATATGGAAATTTTTCATCAAAAATTAAAATTTATGAGATGAACCTGAAAATATTAAAAATAAGTTCATTTTAACAACTACAAAAAGTTTGTCAAGCGCTTCATGAATAGGAGAAATTGTCCTTAAAATGCAAACTAGAAAGTGAAATTCAAGTTCGGAAATTGAAATTAACTTTTTTTCAAAGTTCGAAAAAACTTCCCGACTTTTTTTCTAATGAATAAAACCGTGTTTTCTTCTTCATTTGCACGAAAACTGACCGATTTGGAAAGGATTTCCGCCAAAGATCCGGTGAAATTTTTCATATCGGCCAGCGCCGTCCAGATGACCATCTGGGCGCGGTCCATGTAAAGCCGTTTTTCTGGAAAAACTGTTTATTAAGGATGAAAAGTTACAAATTTGTACCCTGCCCGGGCTTAGCGAGGCCTCAAACAAAAACGGGCGAGCCAGTCCAAAAAAGGCGAAATCTCTCCAAGTTAAATATCAGACTTTTCGACGACAAAAATGACCTTTTTGGTTTTTTTTTACTCAACAGAAACCATAACTAAATAAGAATGATTTCAATAGATCACTCGGAGCCTGAGCCCGTTTACCGCAAAAAAACAAGGCCCGAAGCTCGGGTCGACCCGGCCTTAGCGAGCCAGTCCGAAGAGGCAAATTTTCTCCAAGTCAAAACGTATTTAATTATTTTTTTCACTCAAACTTCTACAGAAACACGCTTATTAACAAAAAAAGTTGTTTTCAGTAGTATATTATACGACGTCTGATCCCGCTTCCCGCCAAAATAAGGCCCAAGGCCCGGGCCAGCCCGCTTGAGAGTGAAATAAAGTACTTCGGTTTGAAGTTTTCATCGCCGAATACGTGGTTCCACGGCCATTATCCTCCAACCACCGCAACGTACACGATTCCATTTGTCTGAAAAATCTCAACTCAACAAAAAATAAACATCAAATCTTATGGGAAATATACAATTTTGAAGAGACATTGCTCAAGAAGGTACCAAAATCTCAACGAAAACTGGTTTCACATCTTTTGATAGCCAGTTCAGATTTTGATTGTCTACTAAAATGACGTCATTCAAAAACGCTCTGTGAAAGGCTCGCTTTCCGATTGGTTTATCACGCCAGAAGGGGCGGAGCTTGCTTCAAAATCTGAACAGACTATGGATATTATGCCTTCTTTTCGGAAAACTTCATTTGCCACCAAAAAAAAGCAAACATCAAATATTTCCACACTTCTTTTCAATGAACGAATGTTTATTGGTATTCCATCTCTTTTTCTTACATTTTTTTTTTTGACAAACGTGATGATTTTGATGCTCAAACCTGTTAGGAATAGTCATGGTGATTTTCTGACGACACATCGGACAATTGTGGTGCAAAATCGTGTGCTGCGAAATGCAAAATGAGCAAAACGTATGGCCGCATGTGGTTATTACTGGCTGAAATCGAAAAAGATACTAAATAACTTTTTAAAAAAAAGGGGAAAATAGCCGCTTCTGATAATTTTAGAAGGTTCATAAAAAAATCTTCAAGAAACTAACTTATAAAAGGAGAAATTCTAACGGTTCTTTGTGAAAAAAGATTCAATCAAAAATCGCCAAGAGACCTTTTTGATTTCAATTTTGCATCTTTTTCACACCTCTTAAAGAAAAAAGCTGAAAAAGAACTGAAAAAGAGATCCCCATGATTCAAGAAGGGACCTTTAGGCTATGAAAATGGAGCTTGAAAACTTTTCCCATAACTTTAGGGAATTTTAGCGGAATTTTTATGCTCTTTCTGAGAGTCCTCGACATTTTTTTGTCCCTTTTTAAACTCCTTGCAGTGATATTAATGAATATTTTCTATCTTTTTCAAAGTCCATTTTCATCTATTTTAAACAATCAACCGATGAAAATGATAAAGAAGAACTGTATTCACCCCACAAAACCTACATCAATAAAGACATCGAGACAAATCGAGCAGCAAAAGTCCTCCTCGTGCATCCGGCAGTGAACAGTGAATAAAGGGGCTGGAAAATGTTCAACTTCAAATAATAAAATCAAATATCACATCGCATGAATACACATAAAAAGAGGCTTGCGGAACGGATGATGAAAAAAAAACGATCGGATAGGTTTCAGTCGGAAGTGAATGGGGGAATGTTCATAAAATGTGATTGACCGTGAATTATGTTAGAGGACGAGAGCTAGGAATGGAGGAGAAGCTAGAATCTTGGGCTGAGGGGACAGAATTTGAGAAAAAAATATAAATTAAATTGTTCTCTTTTTCGAGAGAAAAAGAAGCTTTGAAATTGTTTTAATCAAAAAAATTGACTTTCTTACAACTTGACATGAAAAATAATCGACAAAAAAATAAATCTTTTTTTACTATTTTTTTGAACACCCAGAGCCCAAAAAAACAAGGACGAAAAACGAATATTTCGGAATGATCCGAAAAAAAGACGAATTTTTGGACGTCCGCCATTCTGAATATGTAACTTAGTACACCTTAAGCTGAACATTTTTCAAAATAAAACTTCAAAAACTCCATTTTAGACACAGAATAACCTGAACATTTCTAGAGAAAGTCCACCTTTCCCATGCCATTTTTCAAGACGACATAACCAAGAAACCAGGTCAAAACGAGATTGGGATAATAAAAAGTTATGGGCAAATTCTGACATTTCGATATAAAAAGTGAGTGCATGAATTTTCAAAACCCTAAGCTGAAGTTGGCGCACAAATTATGTGAAAATGGAAAAAATCTCTTTCCTTGAAAATTAAAACAAAAATAAAATCAAGGTCATTTCGACGGATATAAGAGAATAATCATAATGTTGACAATTTTCGAGATTTCGAACCCTAATAAAGTTTCTTTTTTTGAAAAAAAAAACTTCAAAACGTTCATTTTTACCCAAAAATAACCTAGAAAAACCAAAAACAGTTCCACTTTCCCAGGCAATTTTTCAAGACGACATAACCAAGAAACCAGGTCAAAACCAGATTGGGATAATAAAAAGTTATGGGCAAATTCTGACATTTCGATATAAAAAGTGAGTGCATGAATTTTCAAAACCTGAGCTGGTGTTAGCGCACCACTCATGTGAAAAAAAAAATAAAAAAAAAATAAAAAATCAAGGTCTTTTCGGCGAATTTGAGAGAATAATCATAATGTTGACAGTTTTCAAGATTTGGAATATTAAATCCACAGGACTACCTTTCTATATATCTTAATTTTCGAATAAAACCTCGAAACGTTCATTTTTACCCAAAAAATAACCTAGAAAAACCACAAACAGTTCCACTTTCCCAGGCAATTTTTCAAGACGACATAACCAAGAAACCAGGTCAAAACCAGATTGGGATAATAAAAAGTTATGGGCGTGAAATGGAACAATTTTGACGCCGTTTCTCGTGATTTGGTCGAGAAACCGGTTCACGGAGAAGGAGCACAAACCGCAGCAAAAAGTGACATTTGAGCCGGGCCGTGCGCAGCCCCCCAAAGAATCAACTCGAGTTACAAAAGAAGTGGAGAAGCTCAAGAGAAAACGTACTATTTTATGCGAGACCTCTGGCTCTGAAATGCTTATAAAAGAATTTTTCCTTGTCTATCTCGTTGTGGAATTTATTTTTTGGAAATCGTTTCCTTCTCCAGGACTTTCTAGGTTTTCAGAATGTGGTTACTTCGATAATGCGGATGCAAAACTCATAATCCCTTATATAATCTGCAAATTTTGGAATTTAGACAGCCTATTCGGGAAAAAAAGAAGAAATAATGCTGAATACAAAAATATTAAGAAATTTCAAATGATAAATTTCGTCATCAATAGAACTGTATTCCCGAAAATACTCCGAAAAAAAGCTCAAAAGAAAGAACTTTTGGAAAGAATTCAGAGAAGATTAATCGAACTTGAACTTTTATTAGGAGAAAACAGACGCCATTATAGATAGCACTCCCAAAAGTCTCCTCTTGGCGCATTCCGCGTGCGTGCGCGCGCCAATTCAAATTTCGTCTCTTGGACTAGATTTACAGGCTTCCAGTATATGGTTCTTTTTGTATAATTTTTTTCTTACTTATTCATTTCCAGTTTTTTTATTTTTATTTAATATTGACTCATTTAGGGAATCTAACTTTATTTAAGAAAGTTTTTTTCTTGTTTTAGCGCCAATTCAAATTTTTCGCCTTCACTCACTTGCACAGGCAAATGGGGAAGGTACCATAATGTGCCCACAAATATACCTCTTAAAAAAAGAATCTTGAATATTCCATAATATGTCCATCGTGAGACGTCGAGCATAAATTTTAGCTCTAGCTGACCAGGGAATGGTGTCTAGTCGCAGTTGGATTTCAGAATGAGACCCAGTCCACTAAATGAAGTTTTTTTCATGCTGTTTCCAAATCTGTTCTCAAAAAAATGCCGCGGAGGTCCGTGAAAAAAAGTTTTTGGAAAAGTTTTTTTGAGCGGAGATACGATTTTTTTCAAAGCTCCTCGCATGATAAGGAAATTTGCTGCTGAAAAATTCATTCTTCGTTTCTCATGAGCGAATAGAGAACAACGTGTACAGCTTATACAAATTTCAAAGGAAGTCTGAAAACAGAATGAATAAAAAAATTAGAAAACCGAAATGACTAAAAAAATAATAATAATAAAAAAACCTGGGAAGCATTTCCAGGCTACTCGGTAGCAATCAAAAATTTCAGGTACTCTGCCCGTATATCCAGTTATCATAGATATGATACCCGTGTAAAATTAATTGGAAGTTTTTTTATGCAAGAAAAATTATTCAAAAAAAACCATATACTGGAAGCCTGTAAATCTAGTTCAAGAGACGAAATTTGAATTGGCGCGCGCACGCACGCGGAATGCGCCAAGAGGAGACTTTTGGGAGTGCTATCTATAATGGCGTCTGGAGAAAAACGCTTTTTATCCAAGTATTTTTTTATAAAAAAATAATATTTGTAAATGTTCATAGAGTAAAAAGTAATGTCTGCTAAACGCGTTATCATTTTTTTCTGTCTCTTCAAAAATTTAAAAAAATTTTTGATTCTCATAAAATATTTCCTTTTTGGAGATTCAGGTAATTCTGGGAAAATCAAAAAGCTTTTCCTTCAGGAAAAACTAGTTTCAAATAGTGAGAAATCATTTTTAAATGTCATCAATTAAATGTTTCAAAAAAATAAACAAGTAAAAAAACTTAAACTTTTTTTCTTTTTTTGTAGAAATTTCAAGTTATTTATGTTTGAACAGGGATAAAGCTTAAAAAAATGAAATTTTGACTGGAAAAAAATTAACATTAAAAAAAGACAAGGAGTTCGAAACTCAAAGAAAAAAACCATTAATAAACTAAAATTTGAAAAAGACGGCCGCTTGGCGTTCACTTCAAAAGAGAACCTGAATGAAATCGTAAGTTGCATTTTTAAAACACTAATTGACTCGATAAAAAAACGGAATGGAAAAATTTTTTTACCAGAATCAACAAATACTCAACGAATCAAGACCACATCCTAGTGAAAAAAACCTTTAAAAAAACAAAAAGTTTCAAAAAAATGAAAAACCTTTGAGAAATTCAAAAGACACAGGAATGAACCAATTAACCTGTGAGGATACTTTGAAAAACCATAAAAGTTAGAAATCAACAAAAAACCACCCGGAATACTAAAACTAACAGGCCTTCCATAAACAAGACCATCATAAAAGTAACGAAACCAAGGAAAAAAGACCGTTGCCGAATTAGTTCCCTCAGAGGACGATGATCGAATTACGCAATGGCTTTATTGGGAAAAGGATGTCTACCGAACAGAAAACTGGATGCCAACAGCTGGCAATCGATCAAACTTCCGATAATTCCGAAAAAAAAATCGGGAGGCACGTGATAGATAATAAAAAAGGAGAGAAACTTTCTCAAGATTGTAAATTCTGATAAATTCTTTTCGAATATGATAAAAATTCGATCTTTTCCGCCTGAAGCTACCCTAGAAGCCGTTGTTTGCGGAGAACAGATGGCTGGAAGCGGCCGCATAAATTATGGTCATTTATTAATGCCCAGTAGGCTCCAAGTCGAATAAAGTCTTTGCTAGGTCGACTCTGAAAGAATGAAAACTGAAAAAAATCGAAAAATCCTAGAAGTAAAGTCGAAGCTGTCAGATGAAGTAAAAGAAACCCGAAGGAACAAGGTGAAAATGCCGCAAATATTATTTGAGGCCTGGTAGTAACGGTAAAGATAATTTAAGCCAAAATTTTACGCCAAAAATCACACTTCTTCAGAAATGGTTTTTTTAAAACAATCTTGTAAAAAAAAATTCAGCACTAAAAGTCCCTCTATTTTTAAAATCCAAAGACCCACAAAGAACCTAATTTTTAAAGACTCTGGTGATTTCCTCATCAGTAATAACAATACAAGTTCAAATCAGTTTTCTAAACTGATTCCAAATCTATAAAACAAGTTTGAAAGCAAACTTTATAAGAAACTTTGAACAAAACAAAAAGAAAAAATAACGCTTAATAATCCTTGTTGAAGTTTTAAAGGACCATGGACAAATTTAAGGAAAATTCAAGACGAAAAGCCGTTTTCAGTTTTATTTGAGAGCAACCGAGAAAGCTTTTAAAAGGACTTTTGAAAAAACTATAACCCTCCAAATTCTTTCTGAATGGTTATGAAGTTGTAAAATGAGTTCTCGATTAGAATATTAAGACTCGAAACAATTCAGACTCCCCAAAAAAACCTTATTTCATAAAGAAAACTTTTCTGATTTGAAAATCTGAAGAAATGAGACAAAAAGGCTCAATTTGATGAAAAGTGAAACCAAAACTTCCATGACTTCCAGTTGAAAAAAGTGAGCTCAAAAGACAAAAACTCCTTGCTCCTCACACTACCAAGAACCAATTCGTAAAGCAAAAGCCGACGGCAATGTAAACAATATATAGGCAAGTGAAAAGGCGTTCGGAATCGTTAAAATTATAGGTGTGGACCGGTTGGTTGGCAGCTGCCTCGTGTGGAAGAACCATGAAAAACAATTGAAATCAAACTTGACACTTGCCGATCAAAGTTTGCAACATAATCGTGACCCTTATCTTCGCGAGGAACGTGTGAAAAATATTTTCATGTCTGACAAATTTTTTTGGAGAAAAATAGTTCGAAAGTTGCAAGTTTTCAAGAAAACAACTAGAATCTGCTAAAAACCTTTTGAGTCTACTCAACAGAGTAATTAAATTATTACTAAATCACAGAACATTTTATGTCCCCCATTGACAGGTCGCATGACTATCTTGATAATAACCAAAATAAGATAACAAGTTTTTTTGTTCGATGGTTTTTTTGATTAAAATTTGGAGAGTTCCACAAAATCGGCCGATTAAAAGAACATTGAGAAAAAAGCCGTCGTAAGTTTGAAAAAAAAGCCATTTTTCAAAACCCACGGTGGCAAGGATGATTGAGCTGAGACCACGTTGTCAACTACAACAGCTGACGTCTCATATCCGGTTTTTCTTGCATTTCCCATTACGTACAAGTTTTTTGACTCGAAACGGTTGAAGTCATTAAGGAACAGGGGAATTGAAGTTTGAAAACAAAATTAAGTGCCCTGAAATATCTGAACACATTCATAAATAATGAAGATAGAAAAAGAAAGAAAAAAAAATTCTCGAGCTTTGTCGGCCAAGTTCGCTTCAGTGCTAACTTTTCCAGCGCGAATTTCAAAATTGACTTCCAAAGTTTTTTTATTTCTGCAACTTGGAAATAACGCAAATTCTCATCGTTTTCAAGTTTTGGCACATATTTATTCTCATGTTCGAGTAATCCCAAACGGGCACTTCAAACTTTTGACTAGAAGCTGTCAGCGCAAACGTTTTCAAGACGTATTGCACCACGCTACTTCTCACTTTTTTCCTCATGTTTTTGATGTTCAGGAGCATATTACTAATTTTTGTTTTGTCATGATCAATATTTTATTGACTGTTTCTATGGCAAAAAACGTAGATTGTCCCTTTTTTAACCATTTTCATTGTCAATGATTTTCTTTCTTTCTAATCCAAGTCCACTAAGACCGACATTTGAACTAATCCTCGAAAACCCATGTCTTTTTTCCCATGAACGAGCAAAAGTTAAGGCTTACTGCCGACGTTTTTCCTTGTTCTGCAAAAACTAATAACGTCCGTTGTTTTTATTTATTCTCGACTATCATTTCACAATTTTTTAAAAGACGTGTTAAGATTTCGGATTGTTAAAGACTGTAAAAAACCCAAAAAAACCTCAACAGGCGTATATAGACAATAATTCAAAGTTTTGATCAAATCTCAGCATGTTTCAAAAAAAAAAGCATTCCGAATTTTTTCAAATGTCATAAAAAGTATGGGACTTTTATAAAATTTCACTTTTGAACCTCTTCTCAATTTTCATTGAAGTAACTTCTCAAAAAAAGGATTCTTTTTTCTCCGAGCTTTCTCCCAAAAAGCAATAATAATAAAATCGGCTCCACGTCTTGACGATTGTTTCAATGGGCCCAGCGGACGGGACAAGGAAAAGCCGTATAATTATCCTCGCGACGACAAAATGCCATTTTTTGATGGATTTGTCCAGCCCATAATGTCACAAATATTTCAGTTCCCAATATTATATATGGAAATTTCGGGTCTTGGAGAAAAATTGAGAGATGTTCAATTTTTTGCAAAGCGACGGCGGCGCGAGGAAAAAAAGCGGAGGAAATCTAATCTGTGTCCGTTTTATATATGAATATTCCATTCGCAGCTTCTTCCATCCATCCGAGTTTCCACTCGAGATGGAATTGTATAAAAATAGATGATTTTTCACTTTCACCGCCTACATTTCTTTCGTTTTTCTCCATCAAAAGACCGGAAATTGGGGTTGAGCCACGTTCGTCTTTGTTCTTTTACGCTGTTGCGTGTTGTCCTTCTTGTTTTTTTTTCTCCTTTTTCCATGACCCACTCAGCTTTTCCAGACTTTTCGGAACCTCAATGATCAATCAGTTATTCACTCTATTATCACTGGGATCGCTATTTTATACTGCTGAATCTTTGAATTCCAACGAGAAGGACGACGAGTTATTATTCACTGAATTTCCAAAGGTTCCTGCGATTTTTTTAAATTTTTGTTATTATTGTATTCTGGTGGGAGTTTTTTTAAAGGAGAAAAACAAAGAATATCATCAAAACTCAAGCTTTTTTATGAAAAAAATGATAGGTAAAACTAGAGAACAAGTCAGTTTCTATGAGACCAAAGTTTTCCAGGAAAGCCCCCACATCGTCCGACATTCCTACTTCAAGCAGGAATTCAAGTTGGGCTATAAACTAAAATTGTTTTGTAAGGCGACGGGCCATCCAAGACCTCAAATCGTCTGGTACCACAATGGCGCCGAGGTGAACCCCGACAAGGGAAGAACGGTACATTTTTTCGGTTTTTTTGTGTAGGAACTGATTTTTTTTTTTCAAATTACAACCTTTGGAGATGATTCGAAATATGTATTTTGAGTGAGGCTTTCAGAATTGACCCTCCAGAAGTCACTTGAATGACGTCATCAAAAAATAAAAAATTTTACCGTCATATTGGGAACTCTCTTGATACGAAAAAAAAGTCGATTACGAAAATCGAAATTAAAACTTTAAAACGATGACGTCATAGCTCCTTTTCCTTTAAAGGACTACTTGAGTTTCATGGAATGAGGTCGTCAATAAATGATCTGAAAATCTATTAAAAACTGGAATTTTGCAAAAAGAGATGAGGAATTCAGATTTTGCAATAATATAGTAGAAAAATGACCTAAAGCAATGACGTCATTAATTCAACCTTTTTTCCCTAAAACAACCACTTGAATTTCAATTAGTGACGTCATCGGAAAAATAAAAAACAATGAGGTCATATTCGAAATTTTAGTGATACGATAAACGTCTTTTTTTCAATTACTTTCCGCGAAGTTCAAAATCTCTGACCCTCCAAAGTTTAGTTATCTATCTCACTCTCTGACGTCTTTTTCGAATTCCGTTCACCTCAAGATTTCTGCATTAACCAAGCTCTCACTGAACCGTTTGAGATCTGGTTTTCAAAAAATCCTTGACAAATCCTCCAGAAAGACGTCGAGAATGCTTCAGATTCGCTACACGCTGCACGACTCGACGCTGTCGTCGTTCCTTGACGTCGACCCGACGACGATCGCCGACGCCGGCGAGTACGAATGCGTCGCCAGCAACGCCAAGGGCAACCACGTTCGCAGTTTCAAGGCCCACTACATTTTGTAATTTTGATCATTTATCGCATTTTTTGGTTGTATATTTTGGTTTCCCGTGTCATTCTTTGAGTAAAAATTTAAAAAAAAAAACCAAAGAAAAGCTAGCCCTGTTTGCGGTTTCAGTGTCATTTTTCAAATGAAAGTTGAGAAAATCAATCTACTTGTTTGACTATAGCCTATTCCGCGCCAGTTTGTCACGTTTTTCTTTCCGCCAAAAAGACCGTGTACCAAATTAGATCACATTTCTGTTTTTATAACGGCTGGAAACAAAGGTCTTGAAGTAAAGTTGGTCAAATTTGTCCTGGCCTTTTGGCTGAAAGAAAAACGTGACAAGCTAGCGCGGAATGGCCTATATGACGAGCTCAAAATTGTTCCGGGAAATTCGAAATAGCCGTTAGAGAATTGAAAAGATAACTAAATTCTGGAGAGACGGCTTAGAAACTTTTAAGAGGTAACTATAGGGGGTTCTCTAAGATTTTTCCCCCTAAAACAACAAACCCCTCAGAAATTCCGCAGAGAGATAATTAGGAATTTCGTGGGAATAACTTAGGACACGCCATAAGAAAAGTTAAAAATGACACTTTTTATTCATTTTTATTTGGCTTCCCTGTGTGATATTCGAATTTTCAGGGAATAATCTTCATTGAAAAAATCAAATTCATCACATTTTTCAATTGACCAATCACGAAAAAGCGATTTTCTCACTGAAATGGCTTTAGAAGAAGTTTTAAAAATACCAAAAATATGTTTTCAACTTTCTTTTTTTCATAGACCGCTTCTTTCAACGCAAGTTTTTTTCCACAAAAAAACACACTTCAGACTTCAAATTTATCACATGTTCTCTTTCAAGTACACAAGAAATCACGAAAAAGCCGACCCGATCCGGTCCGACAAACTGTGGAAGGCGTCCCTGAGGAAGCTGAACGGCTTGTCGTAGAACGGCGGCTCCGTCGTCGTCGTGACGAGGTCGAAAGAACGCGTCGTCCACCAATGATTGGCCTCAGAAAGACGTCGTCGGAATGAAGATCTCGTGCCGGAATTCGGGAGCCTTCTTCGTCGTTGGGAAGAAAATTTGCACGAATTCCTCGTCGTCGGCTTTGGAGTGAATCTTCAGTTTTGGGGAGGTCTTCTGCTCGAGGCGGACCACTTCGACGTGGTCTTCTGGAGACCTCGTCTTGAGCATCTTGACGGGTTCGTCGGTCGCAGACTTGGGCTCTAGTTCTGGGGTCTTCAAGTGCGGTCCGGCAGGCTTGTGGCCCAAGTGCAAGCTCGGGACCTCATCTTCGTTCAGGGGAACTTGGAAAATCGGGACTTGACAGGTCTCAGGGAGTCATCGTGAGGCTTCGGAGCATTGACTTGGTCAGGCTTGGGAGGTCTCAGGGAGCCTATAATTGGCTTGTCTTGAGCTGGAGCTGGTGAAGGTGGTCCAGCAGGTCTCAGAGAATCATCAATAGCCTTAGGTCCTGCACCGGAAACGGCAGAATCCAGGGCAGAAGCAGGTCTCAGGGAGTCATCAAGAGGCTTGTCTTGAGCTGGAGCTGGTGGAGCTGGTCCAGTAGGTCTCAGGGAATCATCAATCGGCTTCTGTCCCGCATCGGAAACAGGAGAAACAACGGCAGAAGCAGGTCGCGGAGAATCTTCAACCGGCTTTCCTTCGGCATAATTTTGCGCAGCAGGTCTCAGGGAATCATCAATAGGCTTGGGTTCGGCCTTGGCTGTAGGGCTGGACGTTGGCTTGGCTGGTTCCTCGGCAGGTTTGTGCTGGATTTCTGGAGTCGTCGTTTCTTCGGCCGGCTTGTGCTCTACTTTGGGTGGCTCTTCAGAAGGTTTGGGCGCGGATTTTGGAGTAGGGACATTATCAACGAGGATGACCGGCTTCATGGGATCTTTCCGCTCGGCTATGAGTGCGGCTTCCGATCCGGATTCGACGACAGGAACGATTTCCCTTTCAGGAGCAGACCTTTTGACTTTGGCGGTGTGCTGGAGCCTCTCGTGCTCGATCTCAGCCGGCTTTCTCATCATCGACCTCTTAACTCTGGCTAAAACCGGTGTTTGGTACCTCTCCACGACGGTTCCAGGCTTCCGAACTGCTTGATATTGTTGATCAGCACCAGAAGTCTCTCGGGCTCCCACTCGCCGGGCTTCCTTCCAATCGGCATCGATCTCTTCACTCTGGCTAGGAACGGCCTCTCCAGTCGTTCTGTGACCGTTCCCGGCTTTCGGACGACCTCGTACTGTTGAAAAGGAGCTGGAGCAGCTCCATTGAGCAGTGCGAGGAAGAGGATGATGTACCCGAGCTTCAGCATCCTGGAAGAAATAAGGAATGAAACGGATTTCACAACTCGAGCAATCAGAAAAATGGAAGGAAAGATTGTGAGTCAAGCGCCGGGGGCTTTTATAGTCGTCCTACTGATTGAATTACAACTACTTCAGGCTTTTAAAAAACCATTGGAAGTTTCGATGCATCATCGTCATGGGAAGTTTTTGTGCGAAAAAGGCTAAAAAATCATTTTTTTTTTCTTGTTCTTGTTTTTCAAGTGTTTGTCATGTTCTTATTTTCTTTTTCGAGAGAATTGCAGAAAATGAAGAAAAGAAGTGAGCAGTTCAAGCCTTTCTAGTGAAATATTGAGCCATAAAATGAATTCTTTCAATTGAAATTTCAACTTTACGAAGAAAAAAATTGTTCTCTTTCGAATAAAAAAACTAGTTGAAAATATGTTGAAACTGAAAGGTACAGGAAAAACAAAAAAATTTCATTTCGCAACACTTTTTCAGCAAATCTTGCAGAAAAATTTTTCCGCTCAAACTTTTTTTCTGAACTCTAAATAAGATTTAAAAATGGAATAGATGTTTTTCTTTTATTTTTTTCTCAATCTTTTTTTGTAATTTTTTTAAATATTTTTTTAAACAATTTTTTTGCAGCGTTCTTCAATGCTTTATTTTTCGCAACCGCTACGCTTCGAGCCATTCCAAATGCGACCAGGGTGATTTCCAAATCTATAACTGAAACCTCACATCCTAATGAAGCTTGAATAAATTTTGTTTTTTATCTTTTATCAAGACAACATTACGATTGTTTCCCAACACGATAAAAGGAATTTCAGAAAAAAATAAATACTAACTGAAACAGTAATCTTCGTCGACAATGTCTTCGAAAAAAGGTTCTCAAAAAAATCCTGATTTTTTTCCAGCTTTTTTTCAATTTTATTTCCATTTTTGTCCACCTTTATTTTAAGCCAATTTTTTTCTTGTTTTGATTTTCTGTGAAATTCGTCAAAAATCTTATGAAAAAAATGCAAAAAAATAACGCCATTTAATTACCATGAAAATTAGCATTTATTCGTTTTATGGGCCCGGGGCAAAATATTTAAAAAGCGGCTGAAATCAACAAAATTTACGTCTTTTTGTAGTCCTTTGGTCACACGTGGAATGGCCTTCTTTGAGAATCGCGCAAGTCGCTTTTAGTCCGTCGCCGTTTTTTTGTTTTTCTTGTTTAATTTTTGCTTTCGGAAGTTGAAAAAACAACTAAATTTCAGGAAAATGAAGCTTCTTCTGCTTATTCTCGCCCTTTTCGCGATACTTGGTCAAGCTGAGGCGGAATTCAAAGGGAAAAAAGTGGAATCGAGGCCGATCTGCACGCCGGAACAACGCCAGAAAGGAATCAAATGTGAAGAGCGAACGGCAAAAATTTGAAATTTCCAGGGGAATTTGTTAATAAATACTTTGAATTTGAAGTTTAAAATGTAACTAAGCCCAGAAAAATACATCAAAGGAAACATCAAAATGCATCAAAACGATCGATTTTGAAGAAAAAGAGTTCAAAAAAATAAGTAAAATTTCCTTTCCCAAAGACAAATTTGGAATTAATCGATTGCTGGAAATGTCCTGGTGATGAGAAAAAGTTTAAATATTGTTTCAAAGAAAAACAATCAGAATTTAAGTTCCTGCTCTTATTTTCAAAGTTTTCCTTATAGGTCTTCATAAAATCTCGCGGAAGTCACTTCTGGTCGGTTGCAATCAAAAAATGAAGATTCACATCGTCCTCCCCGTTCTGTTGCCCTCTTTGGCCAAGTCAACCTTCTTTCAAATAATTTCACGGACTCGCAAAAGAAAATATTTTCTATTCAATATGCTCAACATCTTTCTCAACCTGACACGAATTTTATTGATTTTAGGAACTCCAGAGTGGTCCCTATAGGGGCCACATTAGTGACCCTTGGAGGATCCCCTCTAGGGACCGCTTTACCGACCCCTATAGAGACTAAAGCTTACAAAAGTGGTCCCTGTAGGGGACATGCTCGCCTATAATTGTTATAAACTATATGCGAAGAAGCATTTCCATGCGAAAAAAAATAAAATAAATGAGCGTTCTTTGAATTAAATTAAAAGACTCTTATAGAGATCCCTTTCTCGGCCCCTATAGGGACTGTTTTCCCCCCTAACCCCTATAGAGATCCCTCTGAAACCCCTAAGATTTCTGAATTTTTTTTATTTACAATCGTGTTTAAATTGGTATTGAACAAACTATTAGCATTTACAATATTATAACTTTTAGATTTTTGGAGATAGTTTTGCTATTATTTACGCTAATTGAAGTTTTTTTTAGTTGTAAAAGCGACTTTTAGTGATCTCTTTAGTGATAAATAATTTCTGATAAATCCATGGTTCAAACTTTTGACAAATTCGGATTAAACGCCAATTCTCATTTTCTTTTGGCGGGATTCATTACTTTACGTAACTTTTTTTCAGACTTTCGGTCCTAATAAACTTCAAAAATATCAGAAAAATCAATTTTTTTATCCAGGTCGTTTTTGAGAAGACCTTTTTAATAATTTAGTTTTTTTACTTACTTACTTACTTTGATACTTTGATGGTCCA
>CAJGYM010000165.1:0-111694 GCA_904845305.1 Caenorhabditis auriculariae | reverse complement strand
AACAACGACGAGAAGAAGTCGGTTATTAAAAGTTTTGGTTCTTCGACAAAACCTTGTTTTATTTCAATTTCTCGTTTCGGACCAGAACTTCGAGTCGATTTATTCTAAAAAAAAAGATATGGTCTCAAACTTTATAGGAAAAATTCAACAAATATCAAGGTTGAGCGAAAAAATGAACTCAACAGCGCTTAAAATTTCAAACATTACAACTTTTATATAATCCTATAAATAATAATAACAGTCTGAAAAAGATTAAAAAGGGCTAACTCGGTTGCATTTCCTGCAAGTATGAGAGAAATTATTTTTTTGCGCATTCATTTTGTAACATCCCTTGATTAAAGAGTTTTCGAAAGTGTATTTTTTTTGAGCCGATTGGACTTATAAAAAAATGAACACATTCTTGAATAAAATAATGAATAAAATAATTATTAACAAGATAAAAAAAGCGAGATGAAAAAAATCGCGAAAACTACAAAAATCGGAAGAATTCGACCTGTTGCGGTTTTACGCTGCAATTTATTTTTTTGGACGTTTTCTTTTTTCGGTTTCTGAGAAAAACGTGTTTGAATTCTTTCCCTCAAACAGTATTGCAATATACAATTTAAAAAAACTCGAACTTCAAATTTAAAGAAAAATTGCAGTCGCCTTTTTCTTGGACAAACTCAGGAATAGGTAATTTTCTTAAATTTAATTAAATGTAAGAACAAAACTTTTCCAAAAAACTGTCAATGAGCTTGTTAACCAATCTTCGAGATTATCTGAACGAAAAATATAAGCAAAAATAAAAACAAAAAAATAATGAGAAAAAAAGTGCCACCGGCGAAAAACAAAGGAAAAAAATACGGAGCATGAGACTTTACGTCGAGTTGGTGCACTAATGCAACATACTGTACGGCCTGGATCAGGAAATATCTTTTGGTCGTGTTTTTTTTTCCCGTTTCTCTCAAAAAATAAGATAAGTTTATGGTCTAAAAAAAAATCGATAGTACGGAAACATTTTAAAAAGTCCTTTCAGCTCCCGAATCCATCGTTGTTAGAAAACTGTCTGTTTCTTTGAATGTTCTTTTACCTGCCAGGTTTCATGAATTTTGACTTTTAATTAGTTTGACTTGTTGAATACTGTTCGTAAAAGATTTTCGATTTAAAAAATTGACGGTTGAATTTTAAAAAAAAAACGTGTTTCCTCTCTGCGTGATTATTTATTGAACGTGTTTGAGGTTAAGTTTTTTTTATTGGCTCAGCTCAACTTTGACCTTCCGGACAGCCAAGGAGTCATTTCTTTTTGTCATGAGTTTATTTTATTTCAGCAATAATTAAAAATGAGGGCTCAGTAGATATTAAAGGAAGGTAGTGCGAAAAAACACTTGTAAGCTCAGAAAACTTAACAAAATATCCAGAATATCGTTGGTCAACATTTTGATAATGGAAGGAAGGTTTTTGAGGGATATCCGTAGCTGGTTGGAATCCTGAAAATATAATCATCCTTGTTCGTAATTTTCTCAATTTCTCACCTTTTCTTATTTATTCAACAAATTGGTTTTTTTATATATTATATTTTCAGGAAGCTCGAAATAGTGATGAAATTCATTTTGTACTTTCCGATTTGTTAAAAAGCAACTATTTTATTAAGACTCGATTTTGGTTTTTTAACGCAGGATATTTTCGATAGCATCAATAAAAACAAAAAACGCTTCTTCGGGTTTCCAATGATGAAAGATAGAGGAACAACATAGGCTGGAAGTACAGAATTCGGAAGATAATGAAAAACTGGTCCGAACCTGACATTAAGACGCCCAAAATGAATATGAGAGGCATATAGTGGAATTGATTTACTATCGTCGTGCCGTGGAATGAGAAAATCTGAAGCAAGTCAATGAGACTGTTTGATTTTCCTTAACATTTCTGAGGTACTGATAGAAAAGAGGAGCGAAACGGGAGTTTTTTTAATGCTACCATTTGATAAGTTCATGTATTTTTTGATACATTAGCCTTTATCCTATAACTTAATGTCATTAGGTTATAGGATAAAGGACCAGTCTATCTATTTTCTGATTGAATATCCTGTATAAACTGTGTCTCAAGAACTTCTCGACAGCTTCTTCATGCTAATTTCGATCTTCGACGTTTTTCATGCTCTCAAAAACTTCACGTGCCATTTTTCAAAAGTTCCAAACTCACAAAAGAATATATAGATATCGGTAGAGCCTGTAGAACAATAGTTCTGTGACTTTGAAGTCGGGAAGCCGATGTGATCATGGCTTTCTGCTTATTCACTTTCCACAAAAGTAGCAAGTAACCGGACAAAGTGAACACTACAAGGATCATTTTGATGATTATGGCGATCTGAAAATTTCAAATGGTTAAAACCCAGTTTCGAAAAAGTACACTGACTGTGTTTGGAACGTCCAAGAAAGCCAAGTACTCGGGTTTGATCAGCATTTTGATGATCATTATCAAAGAGCAAGGAATCGATATCACAGTTGCAACAGTAAGAGCCCTGAAAAAAAACCAGCTGTTTAAGTTGATGGTTCTTCTTTTAGTTCTGGGTTAAACTCGTAGAAAGGCCTCAAAACCGTTTTTGGAAGCGAAAAATCGTCTGAAGATCTGTTTTACGATTTTCTTTGCATGAAGTATGTACCATTTCAAGTTCCTGCAGTACCCCGGAAAAACTTCGAAAAAAGTGAATAATCGATGAAGGCAGAGGACAGCGTCGATAAATATTAGAATATGGGGACAACACGCGCAAACCATGTAGAAAGGGAGACCAGCTGTTGAAGCAACTTCATAAGGAACCTTCAGAATGAAAAACATCACGATTGCTGCTCCGACAACACCAGTTAGACATATAAACTCCATCCACAGTACTGCGACGTAATAATCGTGCTGGAAAAGTCACTTTACAGGGTGACACTAGACCGAAATATTCCTTTATTCATAATACAAAGATTCTGAAAGTTCCAAACTGCAGAACTCTTAATATTCGAGGATAATTTATAACAATGAATAACTTATGAATTAATGAAACTTACAATTTCACCTGGAAAACTGTTTTCTCGAACAGCTGATGAACTTAGTTTTGAATGAGAAATGGAAAGAGTCGTGAGCCCTATGATGAAAGCCAAGTAGTCTACAACAGTGCTTCTTTGCATTTTTCGACGTTCCTTCCTTTTCTCAACCATTTTGGGATCAGAAATTTGGAAAAATATTTTCTGTACAGGTTGAAAATTTCAATTCCTTTATTGGTGGTATGAAAAACACCAGCGAAAAATTCAAATGACGACTTTTTCCGATTTTTTTCATATCGCTAGGGAACTTTCCGACGGCCACCTTTCCGACGAAACATTTTCCGACTTTTTTTCTCTTATTTTTTTATGTTTATAAAACATCTATAAACATATTTTTTTCCCTATTTCTTTGTGTTTTAATCATGAACCAACTACTTAAATTATATAGGAAGATTTAAAACAAAGATTTTTATCGAGAAAAAAAGTCGGAAAAAAAGTTTCGTCGTCCGTCGGAAAGTTCCCTAGCGATATGAAAAATCGGAAAAAAATCGCCGTTTGAATTTTTCGCTGGTGTTTTTCATACCACCCCTTTATTGAATAGATCGAAAAAAATTCCTGGCATTTTTGAATTTTCCCTAGTGCAACGTACTTTGATATGCTTGTTATACTGTGTGCCACGAATTGAAATTTCGCCGAACGACGCTCCGCTATTCCGCTGCGTGCGTTCGCGAAGCGTCTTTCGAATCTAGGTCACGCTTTCAATTGATTGTTATTGCTGTGGGAGCACACGAAAGTAGAGTACCTCAATAAAAGAAAAAAAAAATGAAAAGCGCGACCAAGACTCGCAAAGGCGCGCAGCGGCACGGCGGAATGTCGTTTGATTAAATTCCAAGTCGCGGTACACAGGCTATAGAAAGTCTTGAATTACATTTCAAAGGCCGACTTCACCTTTTTATCTTCTTCGTAGCATTTTATCAGGATAAGTAGGAAAATGATATGAAGCGTAGGAATGGTGACAGCTTGAGCGATTCCAACAAATATTATAGAAAACGAGATAACGGCATCCATCACTATGAAGTGAGAAAGGGAGTAGGTTCCAATCTTCAAGTGTGCTTGGACAGGTGATATTTTTAATGTCATCTTTTTAAACAGCCAGGTGTTTCGACTAAGTTAACAGAGAACTGCTATGACACAGAGAAATTGGTCCGTTTCATGACCTATTCCAGAGGGTCGTCAATTGCTTCTGGAGAACTAAGAAAACAGTGGGACAAATTTATTGATACATTTTTCCATATAAATCAGTGTGAATCATTGTTGGAATTCACTTTGTACTTTCATTTTTATCAACTGGAACTGTTTGATTTGAGGTGAGACTCGATTTCGGCTTTTTAACGCAGGATATTTTCGATAGCATCAATAAAAACAAAGTCCGTTTCTTCGGGTTTCCAATGATAAAAGATAGTGGAACACATAGGCTGGAAGTTCAGGTTTCAAAAGATATTAAAACTTGGTACGAACCTGACATTAAGACGCCCAAAAGGAATATGAGAGGCATAAAGAAAAATTCATTCACTATCGTCGTGCCGTGGAATGAGAAAAACTGAAGCAAGTTAATCAGTTTTACTTTCAGGAACATTTCTTAGATATTGACCGAAACTTCGTGGAAAACTGAGTCAAATAAGAGCTGTGTAAAAACATGTGAGAGAAACTTTTCGCAGATGTTCTTCAGGGCGTTTCGATCATAGAAAACAATTTACTTTTTCTGGGTCTTTCTGATGTCCTAAAAAAGTAAAATTTTTCTTTTCTTTTACAATATAAAAAAACATCTCGGACTCATCAGATTTTTCAAAGCTTGTTCTTTTTCTATTCTATCAGAAATGATCAAACTGTAACACTGCACCAAGGTAAGAAAGTTTCAAAACTTTTCATTAAGACTTTAATCATGAATCTCGTGTTTTTTCTGTTATCTGTGATTTAAATTATACCGGAATCCATCTGATCGGTTCAGTTTAAATTTTATATTCGAAACTTTAGGCTACACGATGAAGCTGTTAAAGTCTATTCATTTTTAAGTCGCAGATCCTGTTTTGTTTTCTCAAAAACTTTTTTGCAGCCTTTTGATGAAATTTCTTTGTACCTTTTAAAGATCCATACTCACAAAAGAATATATAGATATCGGCAAAGCCTGTAGGACAATAGTTGTTATGAACTTTACGAGAAGAGGCATTTCCGTGCGAAAAAAACTCGCTAAAATTAGGTCTTTTTAGTTCATAAACCTAAAAAAAGTTCCTATATAAGGACTAATCATGCTTTAGGGGCTCAAACTCTGAATTCCAGTAGAGACCACCTAAACTTTACCTCATGGAAGAGCTTTCTTCAAGTTGGCAAAAAACAACCATATAAATTATCTCAAATTTAATTTAACTCGAAATCGTTTTTATTTCGTCATTGACCGTGACTTCATTAGCTGGCTTATATTTTCACCTGGAACTTTGTTTCCTCGAACAGCTAAACATCTGAACAGATTAACTCACAGAAATGGGAAAGAAAGTTGAAAAAACAGCTAGAATAAGCTCTATGAAAATTTCGATAAAAAGGCAAACGAACCAAGTTTTTGGAGCTTTGAAAGCATTTCTTTCCAGTTTCGTCGTGTATTCCGTTTTTTTCGAAAACTTTGGAATAAAAAAAAACAAAAAAATTGGGAACTTGAACATTTTTTTCATTTTTGTACAGGTTAAGTATTTCAGCTCCTTTCCTGGTAAGTTTTGAAAATTCAATAATCATACGCGATCACTTGTATTATGTAGAAAGTCTTGAATCAAACTCTGAGGATATTTTTCTTAATTTCACCTTTTTATCTTCTTCGTAGCACCTCACTAGGATGAGTATGAAAATTATATGAAGCGTCGGAATGGTGACAGCTTGAGCGACTCCAACGAACAGTAAAGAGAACGAGATAATTATATCCATCTCGATGAAGTGAGAAAAGGAATGAGAGTCAAGTTTCGAGAGTTCCGAGGTTTGGGCAAGTGATATTTTTTTTAATGTCATCTTTCAAACAGCCAGGAGTTTCGACTACAGTTGATTGAGAGCTGCTATGACGCAGAGAAATTGGTCCGTTTTATGATTAATCGTTTGCTAGCGAAAATCAAATTTCTTGATAAATGTCAAAATTTCTTGCCAGAACTTCTGATAGAAACAATATCGTTTGTTGTCGAAGTTGATTTCTTACTCCCAGAGAGTTTTGATAGAATCGATAGAAATATTTTTCGTTTTTTGGGATTCCCGATGATGAACGATAAAGGAACAACATATGCTGGAAACTTTCGTTTTGACTTAAAAACTTGAAAAAAGTCTTACCGGATATCACCATACCCATGAAATACATCATTTTCCCGCCGATAGCATCATATTCGGGTTTCATTAAAGCCCCATCGAAGGAAAAAATCTGAAATAGATGATTTATTATTCAATAAACTGTTTAAAGATATAATTTGCCGCAACTGGAAGCGGCAGAGATTTCTCTGCGCTCCTTGTCTCTCGGCGAACCTCTCGTTTTGCCGTGCTATTTTCACTTTTCTCTAACGTCCCCGGTGAGGGAACAGAGAGACGCAGACAGGCAGAAGGCTACAAGTCGCTGCCAATGAACTATACGGGAAGCAATTTTTCAACTGTTGTCTGACGACTTTTGAAATTTAGCAGAAAGCTATTTTTTTAATTCAAATCTCGGAGGTTTGTTAACTCACACAAGAATAGATAGATATCGGCAAAGCTTGAAGAACTATAGTCCTATGACTTTGAAGTCGGGAAGCCGAAGTAATCATGGCTTTTTTCCGGTTGACACTATACAAAAGTAGTAAGTATCCGGACAGAGTGAAAACTACAAGGACCATTTTGACAGTAACACCAACCTGAAATTGTAGAGAAAATGAGAAAATAGTCAATCACTGTGATCAATTAATAAACCTACATAGTTCGCAACTTCAAGCGCTAATATCAACTTTGCGTCTCCATGTTCGAGCAGCATTCTCAAAACTATAATCCAGGACAGGGGAATTGATATCACAATAGTTATGGTTAACGGCCTGAAGCGAGGTGATTTCAAGAGGAAGTAATGAAGCAATCAATAGTTTTTGTCTTAGGAACGCCTGAGGGGTCCCTAAAGATGTAACCTTAAAGCCCCGAAGTTTCCCTCTAGGAGCCACCTTCTCTCTCCTTAGGGCCACAAGAGCTCACGCAAAGTGGCAAAGGAAGCCCTATACGTCTTTTTTTTTTTACTAACCATAACAACACACCCCTATAGGGAGCACCTACATTTCAGCTCTGTAGAGAGCATTGCTGTGTCCCCTATAAGGGCTTTTTCTTCTTAACCTTGTAAAAAATTTCTTCTTACTTCCGGGTACCTGTCAACTCGTTGGGGTTGACTCCTTCCCGCGTATTGTTATTCTCCTGCCCGTCATATGTTGATCACTTATAATTTTTTTCTATACTACCTAATGTTTTTTTTTATGGCAGTGAATAAACTATTATTATTATTGAACCCCTCTAGGAACCACTATGGCGTTCCTAGGTTCACAATTCCTAATGACTTTGGAATCCAACCAAATATTTACTTGGCCAAGTCTTTTGGACAAGTAAATTTAAAAAAAGAAAGAATCGAGACCATTTGAAGTTCCTGCAGAACCCTGGAAAAACTTCGAAGAAGCTGAAAAGTCGATGGAGGCATAGAATGCCATCGATGAACATCAGAATATGGGGACAACACGCACAAATCATGAAGAAATGGAAGGTGAACATTGCGATTCCCTCGGAACGGGAAGCGAGAATAAAACAGAACACACTAGCCATACCGATAACACCAATTAGAGTGATCAACTCCATCCATATCACTGCGATATAGTAATCATGCTGGAAAATCAATTCAAAAGTTATATCTCCAGTAGAAAAATAAAAATAAAACTCATTTTCCTTTTTGGTTGGGAATTATCAAAATACTTGCCCGAACACTCTTTCACGGTTCAAATGAAGATTTTTAGTACACGCTTAGTTTTTTTTTTTGAAGATATGCTTACTGGGGAACTCCAGAGTAGTCCATATGAAACACTATTACAAACTTCAGACCCTATAGGAGCCACTCAAGCTTTAAGGGCTTAAGTATCAGACAATAAAACCCCTATAGGGTCCACCTAAATTTTACCCCTGGACCACTATTTGTCTTCTATATAAGCTTTTCTCTTCTTAACCCCTCCAGGGACCACTCTGGCATTCCTAAGCTGTTTTAACGCCAAAATCTAATCTGAAGCCAGTATTTTCAATTTTGAAAAACTAAAATGAAAAGATTGCACTTGTTGAGGAAAGAAATCTTCATCCAGACTTATCTAAAAATTCCAGCAAATTTTTAGAAAACTCCAAACTTCACACAAAAATGACCTCGGCTTGTAAGCTTGGTTCACCTTTTTATCTTCTGGGTAGCATTTAACGAGTATAACGATAAAAATAATATGAAGCGCAGGTATAAGGATCACTTGAGCCATTCCAAAAAAGCCCATTACGGTAGCGAGAGTTTCAGTCATTTTCGCGAAAAGAAAGTGAAGAAAGTTTCAGTTTTCCCACAATTCAGACAGGTGAAAACGAAAAACTTTTTCCTTCGAAATAAATGTCACCAGGCGTTGAATCACCAAGTGTTCAAAAATTGAAGATTTTTTTAAAAATTATATTCATCACTGTTATTTTTCATGAAAGATGGATTAAAATTCGAGACGTATCTCGAGTTGATTAGCAAAACGGCAAAAAATGATTCGCAGTCAGCAGGATTCGAACCTACGCGGGCAGAGCCCAATTGATTTCGAGTCAATCTCCTTAACCACTCGGACATGACTGCTGCGACGCTCATTGGCGTGTCGACTGTTCAGTTGCTTTTTGAGAAACCAGGAGACGCATTGGGAAAACTTTTTCATTGATATAATACCTATGTGGTTTTTGACGGAACTTCGCTTCTGAAGCTTTTTTGAGAGTTGAAGGGAAGTAAATAGTTCGAAAAGTAACAAAAAAATAATTAACAGTTTTTTTTAATATTTCGAAAGACAAAATATTAAAAAAAACTAGAGAAATTTATTGACAAGCGCAAAGGTGATGGGAAAAATCTAGAATCCGAGTTTTTTCGTTGAAAAAAACATATTACTACAAGGAAACGAATACGTGGAAGGGGTAAAATAAGTCTTTCTTCAAAATTCGCCGGCGAAAACCTGTGAGCCGCGTAGTCAGTTTTCCCTGTTCCTGAACCAAATTGAGAACTTTTTCCAGGAGCTAATGGAGGATATACGTCCTACGCAAGAAGAGACGGTTACAAAGACTGGCTCTCTCGTGAACCGAGCTACTCCAACTGACTTTTCTTTGAATAAACGTTTTTATTTTCAATCAGATCAGCTTGTTGACGTTCTTATAGTCATTCTTTTTCATACCTTTAACTATCCCACAGAAAAACTGTCGACTCTAAAAAAACTTTCTTTTGCCATTTGAAATTGCCGTCTCGAAAAAAATCGAAACTACCTGATTGTATAGGTATATAATACTTTCAAAAAAACAGGTGAGACCGACCGAACTAATTAATGAGTTTTATTTTAGATTTACAGAAAAACGGTAGTTTCTTTTTTTCGAGATTAAATAAAAAGCACAAAAGAGTTAACTTTATTTGATTCCTGATGATAAGTTTGGAAAAAAATTGCTTTCATAGCATGAGGCTGCTCGTCGAGTGCATGCACCAAAGCAACAAAATTAACGACAATTTCCTTTTAACTTTTAGGAAAAATTATTTTTTATTGTTTTTCTGATTTCTTTTCACAGAGTAGCTAAGCTCGATAAACCGCTTCATTCAATATACGTTTTTAGATAAGTTATGAATTATTAGTGTTCAATGAAACTTGTTGAAAAAGTCGTAATTTTTCAAGTCTGCCTTCTAATTTTTAGGCCAAAGTTTCTTTTTTTATAACTATATCTTTTCTTTTTGTCTGTAAATTTTTTTGTTTAATAATATGAATATATGCAAGTTTTAATTCTTTAATCTAGCTTTTTTTATATTCTGTTTTGTTGACTTTCATGATTTTTTTGAGAAATACCGTTAAAATTTTTATTTTTTATTTTTTGTATTTATCTTTTTAATTTCAGATTGTATCCAACTTTCTTTCAGAATGATTCTCAAGACTTCTGGAGGAGAAGAAGCTTTGCGAGGAAAAGATAAAAAAGAGGCCGCGAAGTACGACCGACGTTTAAAAAAGCGATTCTTCGGCCGATCTTCTGTACATCCAGTCAGTTCGTTTTTTTTCGAAGATGAATTCACTTTTTGTAAAGAAAAAGGAGAAGAAGAATGTTTATTTATCCATTACATCATTTATTCCCAGAACTATCAGAATGAACAAACACATCACTAGTGGAGTTAGATTTTTTTCATTCGGAAGATTGTTGATAACATCGATAAGAACATAGTTCTCTTCTGTGGATTTTTCAATTATAAAAAGATAAAAGGTACAACATAGGCTGAAATTTAAAAGTTATTGAAAACTTAAAATAATTGCAAAACCTGATATCAGAAGGCCGAAAACAAACATAACTTGCCCACTTATACTATCCTGATTCTCAGCTTTCAATAGAGCTCCATCGAAGGAAGAAATCTAAAAAAATAGAAGGTTTAAAGAGGTCTCCAAGTTCTGGAAAACTTCCAAATAACGTTAATTTTTGGGTTCAGAGCTTTTTAGATTTTTTTTTTGTTATGAACAAAGCGCTTTTCTTCTCTATGTAATTTTATAATGTTACGATTTGATTGTTTGTTCTGTTTTTTTTCAGCCTTTTCAATCTATCTACCTATAACTTTCTTTTTTTAAGCTTTTTATTTTTTTATGAAAAAAACTTCTAACTCACAAAAGAATATGCAGATATCGGCAAAGCCTGTAGAACAATTGTTCTGTGACTTTGAAGTCGTGACGCCGAAGTAATCATGGCTTTTTTCCGATTAACTCCATACAAAAGAAGCAAATAACCGGACAAAGTCAACACAACCAGTATCGTTTTGACGGTTATCGCGATCTGAAAAGCGTTTCAAAGGGAATCAAAATTTTTATTTCATGCAAGTCTAAAAAAACCTACATAACCCGAAATGTCGAGCATCAGGCTGCGTTTACCTTCAATTAACATCATTTTCTTCACTATAACATAGGAAAACGGCATCGATATCAAAATGGAAGCGGCTTAAGGCCTATGAAAATCTTTGAAATGAAGATAAAATAAGTTAATTCATTTTTTACCACTTGAAGTTACGACAGAATCCGGGAAACTTATCGTAAAAGCTGAAAAGTCGATGTAGACATAAGACAGCATCAATGAATACTATGACATGGGGACAACACATTGAATACAAGAAAAAAGAAGCAAGAATGGATGCGGTTTTGGGCGAAAACAAAGAGACGGAGAAAAATAGCACAATAACGCCAGAAACACCGATTAGTGTTATAAACTCCATGCAGGGAACCGCGATATAGTAATCGTACTGAGAAAAAGACTCTAAAAACCAGAGGTGGAGAAATGGCGCCCCTAAACGTTTTGAAACGTTTACATTTCAAAACCGACGTAGGCCGCCATGGCCATTTCTTAATAAGTCGCTGCCCAGGGCGCCCGGGGCTAAAACCGCGATGGCAAAAAAACGCCAATGGAGAAAAAAACGCGTAAAAAAAAATTAAGTTCATGAATACTAAGGAGCAACGGAAAGTTCAAATCACATTTATTAGGCATGAATGAAACGAGAAAGTGGGAAAAACAAAAACAATGGAATTCAACCGGTAAAACGAGTAATAGGAAACCGTAGGTGTGGAAATTAACCCATTTAACAAGTATTTCAACAATCATAGAATTACAAATAATTACTTCTTAAGGCAAAGAATCCATCAAGTATTGAGGATACAGAGAAGCCAATTCGCTACCTAACGTGATAATTTCTATGTTCTCAGGAGTTTTCTCGCCAGTAGCTATCATTGGAGCCGGACTTTGTAAAATTTCCCTTCGTCGACAGGTGCTCCTCACGTGACGCCTACAACTTCACTTTTTTTTATCTCAAATATTTTATATACTTGAATTGTCCTCCCCGGGTTTTGTTAGCAAGAACTTTTCCACACGCTATGCACTGAACATGCCTCGTGTCCAAGCCGTCGTGATCATAAATATGATGGAAACTGGGAAAATTCCCATTCGCCTGAAATAAAAACTACTTGAATATGACATTTTTTTCTCAACTAACTCGGGTTTCTACGTCACCTGCTGCAATCATCTCGATTACATCTATTTTTTTGAATATGAAACATCATATTCAAGCTCTTCTGAAACCGTTAATTTTTGAATCTTTAGAATTTGAAGTTACTTGGAAGTTCGCTTTTTTTGTAGCGTCCGTCATCTGTTCTTTCCGGGGCTCTCTACCCACAGATCTGTAGTTCTCCGCCTTAAGGAAGAAAACTATAACAACATATTATATATAAAAATTTAAGTAAATATCATAAACACAAAAAAATTGAAAAAAATGAAATGTTGCAAAAAAACTGCGAAACGCGAAGCAATTGCATAATAATCAAAAAAATGCCAACTTTCGCCCAACTATCGCGACGTGGCGATGCACGCCATCGCCGCATAATGACGTGGCTCATTTCATTTCAGAGGCCGCATGGCTAGGGCGGGCATGTTGCGCCCTGGAGGGCCCCTCATTTCTTCCACCTCTGCTAAAAACTAATGAATCTTTTCGAAATTCACCTTTTTGTCTTCCTTGTAGCACCTCACTAGAATGATTAGAAAAATTATATGAAGTGCAGGAATGGTGAAAAATTGGGCAAATCCAAAAAGGAGCATTGCATATACTAACGTTTCATCCATCACGGAAAATAGTGAAAAAAGGGAAGTTTTGGTTTGAGCAGGTGGAATTTTGTATTCTCCTCAACATTTCACTTGACTTTAAGCTTCAGACAAACATCAAGAAAACGCAAAGATCTTCCGGTTTTAATTTCTCTCAATAATGTTTTAAGACTCTTTCACGATTAGGAAGAACATTTCAGCATCCGTAGGAACATTTTTCTTTTCTTCGGATTTCCAATGATGATGGAGAGAGGTACAACGTAAGCTGAAAACCCATTTTGAAAAAAAAATTAACGAATCAGGCTGCAAACCTGACATCAAAACGCCGAGAAAATATATTACTTGCCCACTGAGGACATCTTGGTTCTCAGCTTTCAATAGAAAACCATTGAATGTAGAGAGCTGAAAAAAAGATTTCAATTTTAACTTTAAAAAAATGGAAAATCTTGATTTTTCATCAAATTTAAAAAAATAAGACTTATATTAAGCTATTTAATCTTATGATATGACTTTGTTTTTTTATTATCAACTTCCAAAAATTTTTCTTTTTTTTCTTTTTAAATTTTTCTTATTCAACACAGCTTTTTTTGAGATCTTTTTTCATTTAAAAAGTTATTTATTGGACCTTTTTCAAAGTTTCTCCATGTTTCTTCACATCATTTACTCCTAAAAAAGTTACCTTTCAGCCATGAAGAATAGAACATAACTTACACACGAATAGATGGATATTGGTAATGCTTGTATAACAATAGTCTTATGACTTCGTGAAGCCGAAGAAATCATGGCTTTTTCGCGATTGACGCCATACAGAAGGAGTAGGTAACCAAAAAAAGTCAACACAACGAGAATCATTTTGACGGTTATGGCGATCTGAAAATTGCTAATGATGAAAAAAATGCGCTCTTTTTTTTTAATTTTTGAATTGCCGGTTTCGAAAGTAAAACCCACATAACTCGCAATGTCGAACATCAGAGTGTTTTTTCCTTCTATTAACATCATTTTCTTCATTATAACGTAGGAAAACGGAGTCGATATCAATATAGAAACTCCCAGAGGCCTGCAAAAAGTTCAGTTGAGCGTGCCATTGAAAAACCATAGTTTATCTATTCCCGCGTTCAAGTAATGTCGTATAAAGGAAAAATTTTTCTGACTCTTTAAAGTTCAGTTGTCTTCTTCAATCTGACAGTAATTTGAATTCCACGTGAAAACTTTGAACAAGAACGGAGGAAAATAATCTAGAATAACTTGATCAATCGATACCATATGAAGTTATGGCAGAACCCTGGAAACAACTCAAAAAAGCTGAAGAGTCGATGTAGACATAGAATAGCGTCGATAAATATCAAAATATGAGGACAGCACATGGAATAGAAAAGCAAAGAAGCAAGGATTGAAGCGACGTTAGGAGAATACGAAAAGAAACTGACAATTAAGATAATGATTCCCGATAAACTTAGCAGGGTTATCAACTCCATACATGGCACGGCGATGTAGTAATCGTGCTGGAAAAATTATCTTCACTGAATTCCGAAATTTTTTCTCAGTTTTACCTGTTTATCCTCTTTGTAGCATTTTATTAGGATACTAATGAACATTATATGGAGTGTAGGAATAGCGAAAAGTTGGGCCAATCCAAAATACATCAAAAAATCTTCGAGCGTTTCGCTCATCGCAAAAAAAAGTGAACAACAGTGAGAAATTTCAAGTTTGGGGATTTTCAGGCAGGTGAAAATTCTTTTTTCAGTTTTTTTTCCATGAAACAGCGCGGTTTAGAGTATAACCGAAGATCAAATTTTTATGTTTGCTTCATTTAAACGAACAGATACAAATTCAGGAACTTGTTTATTTTTGAGGGGTCGTATCTTTCCACGATCATCGGAGTTTAAAAAAAACATGGCGGCTTTTTTTAAAACCATGAGGGAATTTTTATCATCAATAAGAACATTTTCCGTTTTTTCGAGTTTCCAATTATGAATAGGGACCGCAAAGCCACGCCCCTTTTCGCGATAGAAAAAAAGTAGCTTTTTGGTTTTCAACTTTCATTTTGTTGTAGTTGCAAAAATATGTGGAACTGGCTAATAAAAATTTGACACACATGTACAGAAAAAGCTTCCTCTTTCGTTTAAAAAAATATTTCACGCT
Source organism: Caenorhabditis auriculariae (assembly GCA_904845305.1). NCBI lineage: Eukaryota > Metazoa > Nematoda > Chromadorea > Rhabditida > Rhabditidae > Caenorhabditis > Caenorhabditis auriculariae. The sequence continues at coordinate 96,662 of CAJGYM010000165.1, read as the reverse complement.
TTTTGATGCGTTCTCGCGGAATGTCGTACAAAAAGGTGAATAGAACTAAAAAAATTTTGTCGTTTTTTTGCTTTTTCATGTGTTTTCAGGTCGAACGCATTCTTTTCTTTTTAAATAATGATTTTGATTCAAGTAACGGTAATTTTAAAACAATAAAATAAAAATTCGTCTTTGCCAAAAAAATTTTAGGGAGTACCGAAAGTCATAACTCAAAAATATCGTTAATAAGAGAATATAATCGAGTTTTTTTGTTTTTCAAAAATTTAGACCCTGGGCTTACTTAAATTTTTTTCTCCACAGCATATGTGCTTGAAATAGTTGTTTAATACGCAAAAAATGTTCTTGAAAAATAGAGAATGAAATTAGCGGCGTTTATCACACAGAAAGCGGTCGAACGCAGGTTTTTTTCAAACGATTATATACATTTATTAGTAAAAAAATCTTTCAATTAAAAGAATAAAATAAAAAATTCGTCTTTGCCAAAAATTACGGGGCCGTTTTAAGGCAGCGATCGTTAAACGAGGCAAAAAGCACTAAAAAAACAGTTTTTTTCGAAGTGAATTTTTACGGAAAGTTTGAGTAAAGATTTGCGATCATATTCTGATAAAAATAGCTTAATTACTTCAAGTTTTTCTTTTTGAAATAGGCAATCTGTGCAATTCAAACGGCTCAAGGATATGTGGGATGGAAGCTCCCCTCGCTAGACCTAACAACTTGGCGCAGCGCGTGCGCTGCGAATCTTCTTTTTGAGGTCGCGAGTTCGATGCCCGCAAGCGCCAGTTTTTTTGTTTTCTGGAAAAATACCGACTTTTTTTCGGCAAACTAGCAAATTTTTTTATCATTTTTAGCACTCTATTATGATTTGTCACATCATAATAGACCAGTATCAAAACTTGTTCTGGAAGAAAAATCGAGAAAAATGTCAAAAATGGATAATACCAAAATTTCAGTACTAAAAAAATGGTGCGCGGCGCGCCACATTTTTCGTCATAACTTTTTTCATCCTTAATCTTTTTCGAAAAACTAAACGGTTCTGAGTTTTGAATCGAAACAGCTATCAAACCATACAAAGCTCAATGCTGAAAAAATTTTTTTGAAAAATTGGTCTGCGGTCCCTAATTATGAAAGATAGAGGAACAACGTAAGCTTAAAGTCCATATTGAAAAAGAAAAAAACGATTTTTTTGTTGCAACCTGACATCAAGACGCTCAAGAAATTTGGAAGTGGCGCTGGAATCCCAAATTTTATCATAACATCGTCGAATAGAAAAAACTGTAATCGATTTGAGAGATTTGTTAATTGAAATTTTATGAAGCTGATAAAACGATATTTTTTATCTCAATCTTCCCGTATATGGATTTTCCAAAAATTTAAGGGTGTTTGAAGTAGAATATGTTTGTTGCCAATAATCCTTTTTCATTTTATTTTGTGCGTTTCACTCACACAAGAATATATAGATATCGGTAAGGCCTGGAGAACGATTGTTTTGTGACTTTGCATTTGAGAAATCGGCGCTATAATAGCTTTTTTTGCGATTGACGCCGTACAAAAAGTAGCAAGTAACCGAATAAAGTAAACACTACAAGGAACATTTTGACGGTCGCGGCTATCTGAAGTTTAAAGTTCAATCAATGAATTTATATTCAAAAAAAAAATCCAAAGTTTAGGACAATTATGCAGTTTGAAGATGAATTCACGAAATCAGTCTTCTTTCAGACAAAAGTGGAAAAATACTGTAGATTAAGTATTTTAAATGTTCCCTACAACAAGAGGAATTCAACCCTTGTAAAAATGTTCGAATTTTTTTAATCATTTTTCAAAATTTTACCTATATACTTGAAAAAGGGTATCGATGTCATCATCGATACGGTTAGAGCCCTGAAAAGTAGCTTTGGAACCAATAAATCGCTGAGTTTTGATTTAATTTCTGTTTTTTTTTTTTGAATTAAGAAGCTTGGATAATTTGCAATTTCTCTAGTTTTTTTGGGTTTTTTTAAAGATGTTGGGATTGAGAAAGGACTGGATGAGTTTAGAGATTTTTATGCTTTTACGCTTTGAGAAAAAACTTGGGTGAAAACCCCTACCAATTGAATTTTTTGCAGAACCTTGGAAAAATATTGAAAAAGCTGAATAATCTATGAAGGCATAGGACAGCGTCGATAAATATTAAAATATGGGGGCAACATGCAGAAAAAAGGAAAAAACAAAAAGTGATGTACACAATATCATCCGAAGAAGATAACGCAGTGGAAAAAGTCACACCAACAACGCCGAAAATACAAATTAGGGTTATAAATTCCATCCAAGGCACTGCGATGTAATATTCATGCTGAAAAGTTTTGGAATATTCTTGAGAAAAAAATTTCTTTCAATGTTACCTTTTTATCTCCTTTGTAGCACTTCATCAGGATAGTAATGAACATTATGTGAAGCGTAGAGATAATAATCAATTGGGTGATCCCAAAAAAAGTAAGAAACTTCTAATAAATTCATGGCGAAAAAGCGAGAAATTAAACTTTTTGTAAGCTATGACTAGTGAGCAAAAGGAAAAAGTTCCAATTTTTTAGGTTTAGTCAGGTGGAAAATACTACAATATTTCAATTTACTTTGACTAGACAGCAAAGTTTGAATTAAATTCAAAAAGTTGGACATAGATTTTCTCTTTAGACTAATTTTTTTCTTCTATTTGATTGATTAGGAAAAAAAGACTAGTTTATAAGACCTCATATTACCATGAAAAATTCAAAATTCCATAAAAAAGTTTTTTTGAGTAGGAGAAAAGAAGTTTTTACTGTCCAACGATCATGACGAACATTTCAACATCGATAGGAATAATTTTCTTTTCTTTGAGTTTCCAATTATAAAAGATAGTGGGACAACGTAGGCTGAAAGTCATATTTGGATAAAAGATATAAACCATGTTGAGACCTGACATTAAAACGCCAAAAACGAAGGTGCCAATGCTATATCCACCATCATTTCCAAGTTTCATGAAGTCCCCAAAAAAATGAGAACGTCTGTAAAAGATTATTATCAAGCTTTAAAATTTATATACGAAAAAAATCAGTTCTAGTTTCTCACTTACAAACGAAAAAATCGATATCGGCAAAGCTTGTAGAACGATTTTCTTGTGACTTTGAAGACGTAAAGCCGAAAAAATCATGGCTTTTTTTTGATTTACGCCGTATAAAATTAGCAAATAACCTGACAGAGTAAACACAACGAGTATCATTTTAAAAGTTAAGGCGATCTGAAAATATTCAAAAATAGGAAACATTTACTCAAATTCAATATTGATAGATAAATATATAACCTACGTAGGTAGCAAGGTCGAAGTTTGATTCAAACAACATGCTTTCTACTAGGAAAAACGAGCACGGGATCGATATCAAAATTGTGACGGTTAGAGCCCTAAATAAAACTTTAAACAAAAGTTCATAGGCTTGTAGGTTCTTTCAATATTTTTTTTCATTTGACTTTCCGGCGTCTTAACATTGCCAATACTGAAATTCTCAAGAAATTTATATTATAGCATGTGTACCATGACTTGGAATTTCACCAAACGACATTCCGCTGTGCCGCTGCGCGCCTTTGCGAACCTTGGTCGCGCTTTTGATTTTTTTTTTCTTTTATTAAGGTAATATACTTTCATGTGCTCCCACAGCAATAACAATCAATTGAAAACGTGACCTAGATTCGAAAGACGCTTCGCAAACGCACGCAGCGGAACAGCGGAATGTCGTCCCTTGAAATGTCAAGTCGTGGCACACAGACTATATTCACGTATATAGCGAAATTCGAAAAAAAAACTAGCCACTTGAAATTTTTGCAGAAGCGTGGAAACTTTTCGAAAAAGCAAAATATTCTATGAACGCATAGAATAGAGTCGACGAATATTAGGCAATGAGGGCAACACGCGGTAATCATGAAGCAAACTTCATAAAAGATAGTGTCGGAATAGGTCGAACTGATGAAAATAATTAAAAAAGTAACTCCAGAAACACCAATGAGGGATATAAATTCCATCAAAGGCACCGCGACGTAGTAGTCGTGCTGGAAGAGAATTATGGAAAGTCAGGAGGACATTTTTTCTTGATTTATTTTTGGAATGGACCAATCCCCCCGAAGTTACCTGTTTATCTTCTTCGTAGCACTTTATTAGAGTTACAATGAAAATTAGATGAATCGTAGCGACGGAGACTATTTGGACCAGTGCAAAAAGCGTTATTAAAAATATGATCATCGTCATGTCCATTGCAGAAAAAAGTGGAGACAAAGTTAAGTAGGAAGTTTTTATATTTTCGGACAGGTGAAACTATTTTTTTCCCCCAACAAGGAAGGTTGTTTCAAGTTTGCACTATGTTAATTTTGGAGTTTTTCGCAAATAATATCAACTTTGTTTGATGAAAAATCCTATGAGTAACTGGCTTTGTAAAGCCGCCAAAAGTCAGAGAAAACCTTCTCCCATCCCTTGAATGAGAAACAGCGAATATTTCAAAAAATATTGAAAAATTTTTTCATTGGCAATTTGTTTTTACCGGTAAGAAATATTTCATCTCTATTCAGAAAAATCAACGCGTATTCGAATATTTTCCGAAAAAACAACTTTCCAATGAAAAAAATGTTTTAGTAGATCCAAGATGAATAAAAACCACCTATTTTTCAACAAAATTTTTTTCTCTGTAGGGAGATTTTGCCTGATCTTCAAAAATGCTTTTACATACATGTCCACCAGAAAAGTCATTTTCCCAAGTTATAAAAGATTGCTTTCAAACAAAACTTTTCCGCTTATTATTGGAAATTTAATGTTTGTGGTTCTTTTAAAGCGCTTTCTTCGTTTTTATCCATACTTTCAAAAGGAAAAAAGTTGGAAACGGCTTTTTTTTTTACATAAAGTTGTGAGCTGTTGAGAACTGGTTTTTTATAGTATCAAATGTTTTCTGTGGAATTTCTGTTTTTGAATAATGCAGTCTTCGTAGACACTCGTGCGGTTAGGGCGTTCCTGATAAATTCCATTTTCAAAAGAGAAAAAGAACATTTTTTTCTCTTTTTTTGATTCCCAATAATGAAAGATAATGACTCGTAGAACATTATGAAAAGAGCCACGGGTATCGATGCAAGAATTACGGCAGCAAAAGGCCTGTGAATTTTCAATCAGTTTCTAAAACTCCGTAACAAAATTATTATTTCCAAAAATCTCCATTTGAAATTTCTGCAAAACCAGGGAGCGACATCGAAAAAGCTGAGAACTCTGTGAAGACATAAAACAACTTCTATGGCTATCAAAACATGAGGGGAACACATGGAAACGCCCAGAAAGTAGAGATCCAAATCTCTGATAACTTTCGGAATATCAAATTTGTAAATAATTGCCATGAATGCTGGACCAGTTAAACCGACTAGAGTGAAAAAAATTCCAAACAAGGTACTGCTACATAATAATCGTGCTGAAATATTATTTTGATATTTCTTGAGAAAAAAAGAACTATGTACCTTTTTGTCTTCAGAATAGCATTTTATTAGTATGCCTACAAAGATAATATGAAGGCCAGGAAGAAGTATCCATTGAGCATAAGCGAAAAAAGTCCACAGTTGGGACACAATGGCCATGAAATCGCGAGAAAAGTATATTTCTAGAGCTTGTAAGCCTCAAAAAATGGTTGAATGTTGTAATTGTCTTGGTTGTGGGTGTTATAATTACTGGCTTGAAAATAACTTTTTCCACAACATGTGCCGAAAACACTTTTTTCTGAACTCACATCCTCTGGGCGCAATCATTTAAAGTAGAGGTGAAATGTCGATTTCGCGAAAGCCTGAGGTCAATCTGAAGAAACGAATATTCAACCACTTTATTTTTTTGCAACAAAAAGGTTCGATAATTTTAAAAAAATTTTAAAAAGGAAATTGAAAGGGTAAAAGACCACGAGGTGGGTCGATTAACCACTACACATAGAGAAAAAAACTTTTAAGATTGAAAAAAATTTTGATATTTGGAAAAAAAAATATCTTCTTTTTTTCGAGAAAATTCTGATCGAAATAGTCGACTTATCAAGCTGTCATTCTTGTAGTTGAATAGATTTATTTTGAGGTAATTTCATATCACTTTCTTGCAAGTTCATTCCTGTCCTGAGCGACTGCAGCGGTCATAGACACTCGCGAAGTCTTGACGTTTCGGAGAAACTCCAATTTCAAGATTGAACAAAAAATTTTCCTCTTTTTTGGGTTTCCGACAATGAAAGACAACGGGACAACGTAGCCTGAGACTTAACACTGCAGTATTCGAAATAATATTATCAACCTGAAAGACCGATGCCTAGAAGAAATATAAAAATAGCTTCATTCCCTTGGGCCCTATCTTTTGCAGAAAGTTTCAGAATAATGTCGTTAAACGACGTTATCTGGAAGTATTTGTATGAAAATCCTTCAAGGTAGACTGAAATTCGAGACTTACAAAAGAATAAATTGATATTGGCAAAGCCTGAAGGATGATGGTCTTATGATTTCTGTTGAGGGAGTTTGACGGTAGTATTTTCGTCTGACGGTTGACCGCCCAGAGAAGTAGAGCATACCCAGATAAGGTGGAAATTATCACAATAAGTTTAATAGTTACAAATAACTGAAAAATAGTCAGTCACTTTTTGAAACTACACTCGCTAATCTTCCTGTTTTTCACTTCCGATTATTTTTCTTGTGTTTAAATTACCTTATACGGAGTATCAAATATCTGTAGAATTTCTGAATAATCAGGCTCTTTGTATAAAGACTCGTGGAAAACAAGAAAAATTGCCATTGGTATTGAGAATAAAATTGAGAATGCCAAGGGCCTAAACAAAAATTTGAGAGACCTGATTTGGAAAATAAAATCCGTGTAGCTCGACTTTTGACCGGTTTTCGGAGTTAAAAAAAAGATATTTTTAATAAAAAACACTCTCACACTGTACCATTTGAAATTTTTGCAGAACCAGGGTGCGATTTCGAAAAAACTTAGAAGTCGATGAAGGCACAGAATAGCGTCAAGAAAGATCAGAATGTAAGGGCAACATGTGGAAATAAAAAATAAGAGAAGAAACCATGCTCCAATTTCGTCTTTAACATGGAATAGAGCATCAGAAGCTAGTAAAGCTGGCCCAATTGAACTGATAACAGCGAAAAGCTCCATCCAAAGCACCGCTATATAGTAATCGTACTGTAAAAAAATTCTTCTTTTTAAAAGTTTTTGAAAAAAAAAGTCTTAAACAGTACAAAAAATATGGAGAAAATGTGTTTCTTTTGAAAATTTAAGGAAATATTCAAAAAAATTTTTCCAATCCCGGTTTTTTAATCTCAAGTTCCGAGTTTCAACCTTCTTGTCTTCGGGGTAACATTTTATGAGGATTCCAATAAATATGATATGAAGCCCTGGAAGAAGGAACCACGGAGTGAAGGCGAAGACAGGCAAAAATCCAGATAACAAAGTCATAGAAATGAAAAGCCTCGATAGGAAGTATATTCAGGGCAAAATGTCAAATTTGATTGGTTATAACAAGCGACTTTCTCAGTTACAGGGTGGGAAATAATGATGGGTGAGAAGCTTTGTAATAACCTCACACGGAAGCATTTTAACTTCTAGTCTTGAACTTTTTTTTTTCACCGTCTACACAAAGTTTGTACTGATTATCACTTTTTTCAAGCGATTCCGTGTTGAGATCTAGTTTTTCCATTTTCTGGCTTGTTGCTGAGATTAGTTTGGCATTTTTTTTTCAGAAAAATATACTCTTTGTGATTACTAGGACGATGGACCGTTGAAGCTTTTTCGGACTTTATAACTTTCAAGAGATGTTTTTTATCAAAAAAATTGTTTAAAAATAGTTCAAATCATGTCTTTCAACTCCAAAAAGCATATAAAGGAACTCACTTTACAAAAAAGTTTATTTTGCTACCTCTGACTCCACTTTGCCTCACCTCCTCCCATTCTTGATCATGTTTCTTTTCTTCTTTTTTTTTTGTCTTCTTTAACTTTTCTTCTTACTTGGATTTGTCGCGTCTCACTGGAAAATTTCGAAAAAATAAAAATTCATTTTGCTATCAAGTTATTTGATTCTCATCTTTCTCTCAAGTAGTTCCAGAATTTTCGAATAGAACCAATTCTAGGCCAAGAATCAATAAACATTTCTGCTGAGGATTTAGACATTCAGTTCTATTCTTAAATTATAGATTTTACACGAAGAAACATGATAAATTTTTTTATTTTATTAATATCTTTACTTTTTAGCCCGTGAAGAAGCGCAGGATTCAAATTTCAGAACCGTGCGTTGAGAAAAATGCGGAAAATGAATTCTAAAAAAAGGAGTCTTCAGAAAAGAAAAGATTTTCGCTTCGTGACCCCAAACTTCAACTATGTATCCGGATCCCCTACGGCTTTCCAAAAAATCCGTCATCCGGGTAATTTTTTCCTCAAGCTTCACGGTGAGATTTGGAGAAAACACACACACACACAGTGTGTGTGTGTATTTTGAAATGAAAAACTTTTTTCAGCCATTTCAAAATTGGTCGTTCATTTTTTGACCGTTCGACATGTCACTCTGAAAATGGGCGGTCGGTTTCGTAAATGTCAGAAACTGGTCGGTCAAACGAACGGTCAGAAAAATGACATTTTATAACCGTTCGAAAAACTGAACGTTCAAATCAGTTGAACGGTCTAATTGGTCGAACGGTCAAATTTTAGAACACTAAGACACACACCACGAGCGAGAAAAAATTATGGAAGTCTCACAAAATATAAGAAGTTCTTTAATTTTTTTCAATCAAATACCTCTGTTTCTTGATTCGATCTGAAGATTCAACTGAAAAAAACATTTTTTTCGGAGTTTCTACCGGAGTTGTAAAATTACTTTATAAAAATGAGAAAATATGAATTCAGAGTGAACTTCGTTTTATGCCAGCTAGAAAAATAATAGTCGAGTTGCTATTTCTGATTTTCTAGGTCGCTTGATGAAAGCGAATAAACTGATTTATTTCACTGTTAAAAGTACGTTCTTTGTTTAAATAAATTTGTTTCGTTCACGGCGAGTCTTTGTCTTGAAAATTTTCCGTCGTCATAGGCTCTATCGCGATTTTGTTATTTCGAATGAGCTCCAGCTTCATCAATGATAAGAACATTTTTCGCTTTTTTGGGTTTCCAATGATGAAAGATAGCGGAACAATGTAACCTGAGAAATCGACTTTTAAGGAGGTTTGTTGGATTATGAACCTGATAGGCCGATGTTAAAAAGAAATAAAGACATGGCTTCCATTCCCATGAACTTATCTTCGCCAGCGTACTTCATAAAGAAAGCATTGAACGAAATTATCTGAAAAATTCCATATTTTAAAGTTTTAAATTCCGAATTCCCAGTCTGTATTCGAAGCAGTCGCGACGCGGTTTTTCGCCACCACTTCAAAAAAATTATCTTTTTGTGTTAATGGAATCAATAAAACTTAGATTTTTTTGCACAATAGAGTATTCAGAAACTTTGTGGCGCTCTGGTTTAACCTTTTTTTTTCAAATTTAATTTCATTCAATTTTATCATTTTTTTTGGTGTAAGTTATACAGAAAAACTAAAAACGTATAATTCACTTTTTTTCGAGAATTTTCATTTCCACTTGACACATTTGTGGACAAAAAAACTCCCTTGTGAGGATTCAAAACTCACAAACGAGTAGATTGATATTGGCAAAGCCTGAAGAACGATGGTTTTATGACCTCTGTGGAGAGAATTCGACGCTAGTACTTTCGTCTTGCGGTTGACAACCCAGAGAAGTAAAATGTAGCCCAATAAAGTTAGAACTGTCACCGTAAATTTGACAGTCATAACAATCTGAGAAAAAAAGTTGATTTTTGATTGAGTGTATTTGAAAGTTTGGAAGTTTGAGAATATCTTCGTTTCTGGCAAGTACCTTATAGGGACTTTCAAGCTCATCAAGTGTTTCTTTTTCTTTTTCTTCTTGGGAATATGTTAAGTCATGAAAAATCAGCACAAATCCAACGGGAAAAGACGTTAATATAGAGATGGTTATAGGCCTGGAATATGGAATATTAGTAAAACGACATTTTTTAAACTTTTTTGCTATTGTATGTCACCTTACCATTTGAAATTCCTGCAAAACCAGGGGGCGATTTCAAAGAAACTGAGAAGTCTGTGGAGACATAAAATAGCGTCAAGGAATATCAGAATATAAGGACAGAACATGGAGAGAATCAAGAAAAATTGAGCCCAAGCTTTGACTTCATCCGGAATATAAGTTTTACTTAACAAGGCAGCTCCAGTTGGTCCACTCAAACCGATTAAAGTGAATACTTCCATCCATGGCACCGCTAAATAATAATCGTGCTGAAAAAGTAGTTTACATTATAAAAAATTGGTTTTTTAAAAAAATTATTTAAGAAGAATGAAAAATGTAAGTGTTCAGGGCACCTTCTTGTCTTCGGAGTAGCATTTTATGAGAATGCCGATGAAGATGATATGAAGAACTAGAACAAGAATCCACTGAGACAAGACGAGAACCGTCAAAACTTCCGTCAAAAAGTTCATTGGAACGACATTTTTTGAGAAAATAGGCCAAAAGGGTAATGTACAATTTGTTTGAATGAGACAATCCATTTTCTCAGTGACAGGGTGCGAAATAATTGGGGTTCACAAACTTCGCAATTATTTTGGAAGTTTTGTCTAGGCCGTAGACCTTGAATTTTTTTAGTTTTGAAAAAAATTATAAGTTTGTAAAAGTTGAAGGAAGGACTAATTCGGTTTTAATATGAGGATAAATGATTGAAAGACATGGAGAAGCGTGTATTATTCTATAATATGAAAATAATTTAAAAAGAAGCGAAGAGAATGCATATAAAATAAATTAGAACAAAACAGAAAGTAAGAAAGAAAGAGAGACGTTAATGACAACGCCTTGTACTGGGTAATACGCGTACTGAGTGAAGTTCGATTTAACTTTTCCCTTAGTTCAGGAAGTGTGAGGAAGGAGCTTTTAAAAATGGTCTTTCCATGAGAAAACGAGCTGAGGTATAATTTTAGAAAAACCTTCAAGTTTTGCTTCTTGAATTCATCAAATATTTCGAGATTTTGCTAGACAGTTATCTCCGGTCTATGCTCTTAATTGCAGTTTTTACGCGGTTTCAAAATGCCTTTCAAATACTCTTTTTATAGTTTCTGTAATAAGAATTTAGGGACTATCAAAAATTTAAAGTTTTTTCAGTTCAGCTTTTTGTGGTTTTTAATATGTTTCTCCAGTCCCGAAAAAACGTTACTTTGATTTTTCTTCATGAACCAAAACTAGAAGTGGGGTGTTAGTTGCTTTTTTCTCCATTCAATTTCTTCAGATTCAAAGTTTATTCTCTGTTTGGAACAAAATCCACTATCTGAGAATCGCTTTATTATCTTCGAGGTTGAACAACTACTACAGCCGTTCTCGACACTCTATTAACTTTCCACGTCATTTTTCCCATATTCATAAAATCATAGAACATTTTCCTCTTTCTCTGGTTTCCAATAATGAAAGATAGCGGTACGACATAGCCTGGAAATGTATAATATGAAAAGCCTAAGGTATAACTACCAAAAAAACCTGAAAAAACTAAGCTCAGTATTAATATTAATGGAGCCTCGTCTCCCAGAAACTCATCTTCAGGTATTCTCAGTAGAACGCCGTTAAAAGACATCAGCTGCAAAAAATAACTTTTTTGAAATCATATCGAAATAGAAGCTCACGAAAGAGTAGATAGATATTGGCAAAGCCTGAAGGACGATAGTTCTATGGCTTCGGTGGAGATCATTAGACGGGTTTCTTTTTGATCTCCGGTTGACGGCACGGAGAAGCATAATATATCCCGATAAGTTAAAAACTACCAGCATAATCTTAACCACCATAGCCAACTGAACGTCATGATTTCTTTTGGAGATGTACGGAGATTAAAAGAGACAAGGAAAAAAAGGAGATTTTTCAGCTGAATGACTTACCTGATACGCCGTTTGGATTTCATCGACAATGTCCTTTCCATCGGGAATGGAATTCATTGTTGCAAAAGCTATCAAAATGAAAGAGGAAGGAATTGAAGTCAGGATAGTAAGAGCCAAGGGCCTGAAACGGTTGAAATCAACTTATTACAGAGTCTAAGAAACGCTGGCTTCCTTTTAGAGTCAGTATAATCTTTTTTCCAGGCTAGAGAGGTGATATGGGCAGACTCTTTTTCTTTTTCGTTTTTCGTAGGCATCAACCTTGCCAATCTGCCATATCGCCATTCAAGTCGGCGAGATTCGATTATATTAATTATGGACTTTGCAAACTTGGTAAAATTTAAAAATGAAAATCCTCTAGAAAGTTTTTTCAATTTCATACCATTTGAAGTTTCTGCAAAACCAGGGGGCGACTTCGAAGAAACTGAGAAGTCTATGAAGACATAAAACAGCGTCGATGAACATTAGAATATGCGGACAACACATGGAAAGGATAAAGTAGTAGGAGTCCAAATCGCTGATTTGATTTGCATCGAAGAAAATATTGTACGGGGCCAGTACGGCGGGACCAGTGAACCCAATCAAAGTGACAACCTCCATGCAGGGAACTGCCGCGTAGTAATCGTACCATACATGGGCTAACCAACTACTTTTTGTGACGTCATCACGTACCCCCCTTGAAAAAGTACGTACTCCCCTCGAAAAAGTACGTACCCCCCCGCGGATGACTATCAATGTGAAATGATTATTAAAGTTAATATGAGAATTGAATGAGACTATTATCTTGTTTCGCGGGCTTTTGGAAGTATATTCAGCTAGGTTTCAACACTCCAAAACAGAAATATTCCAACTTTTAGCGTAGACCCCCAAAATCCGAAAATCGATCTGTTTTCAATGTTATCCTACATTATGAATTGGGTTTTATGATCTGGCCAAGTTGCAAGCCGTTTGGATGAGTTTTAAGAAAAATAATTTTTTGGGCCATCGAATATTGATATTTTGAAATTTTGGATTTTTTGGCCCCAAATCGATATAAACCTTGAGTTAACACTAAATAAGGTATATGCTACAAGTTTCCAGGCTTCGAACGTTTTTGACCAAGTTACAGTGTTTCAAAGCGTTATCACTTGAGGGTTTGCGTACCCTCCACCCCCCTGTACCCCCAAAATCCGAAAAATCGATCTGTGTAGCATATACCTTATTTAGTGTTAACTCAAGGTTGATAATGATTTTGAGCCAAAAAAATTAAAATTTCAAAATATCAATTTCCGGTGACCCAAAAAATTATTTTTCTTAAAACTCATCCAAAACGGCTTGAAACTTGGCCAGATCATAAAACCCAATCCATAATGTAGGATAACATCAAAAACAGATCGATTTTCGGATTTTGGGGGTACGGGGGTACGCAAACCCTCAAGTGATAACGCTTTGAAACACTGTAACTTGGTCAAAAACGTCCGGAAGCCTGGAAACTTGTAGCATATACCTTATTTAGTGTTAACTCAAGGTTTATATCGATTTGGGGCCAAAAATCCGAAATTTCAAAAATATCAATATTCGATGGCCCAAAAAAATTATTTTTTTCTTAAAACTCATCCAAACGGCTTGAAACTTGGCCAGATCATAAAAACCCAATTCATAATGTAGGATAACATTGAAAAACAGATCGATTTTTCGGATTTTTGGGGGGTACGGGGGTACGCAAACCCTCAAGTGATAACGCTTTGAAACACTGTAACTTGGTCAAAAAACGTTCGGAAGCCTGGAAACTTGTAGCATATACCTTATTTAGTGTTAACTCGAGGTTTATATCGATTTGGGGCCAAAAAATCCGAAATTTCAAAATATCAATATTCGATGGCCCAAAAAATTATTTTTCTTAAAACTCATCCAAACGGCTTGAAACTTGGCCAGATCATAAAACCCAATTCATAATGTAGGATAACATTGAAAACAGATCGATTTTCGGATTTTGGGGGTACGGGGGGGTACGCAAACCCTCAAGTGATAACGCTTTGAAACACTGTAACTTGGTCAAAAAACGTCCGGAAGCCTGGAAACTTGTAGCATATACCTTATTTAGTGTCAACTCAAGGTTTATATCGATTTGGGGCCAAAAAATCCGAAATTTCAAAATATCAATATTCGATGGCCCAAAAAATTATTTTTCTTAAAACTCATCCAAACGGCTTGAAACTTGGCCAGATCATAAAACCCAATCCATAATGTAGGATAACATCAAAAAAACAGATCGATTTTCGGATTTTGGGGGGTACGGGGGGTACGCAAACCCTCAAGTGATAACGCTTTGAAACACTGTAACTTGGTCAAAAAAACGTCCGGAAGCCTGGAAACTTGTAGCATATACCTTATTTAGTGTTAACTCAAGGTTTATATCGATTTGGGGCCAAAAAAATCCGAAATTTCAAAAATATCAATATTCGATGGCCCAAAAAAATTATTTTTTTCTTAAAAACTCATCCAAACGGCTTGAAACTTGGCCAGATCATAAAAACCCAATCCATAATGTAGGATAACATCAAAAACAGATCGATTTTCGGATTTTGGGGGGGTACGGGGGGTACGCAAACCCTCAAGTGATAACGCTTTGAAACACTGTAACTTGGTCAAAAAACGTTCGGAAGCCTGGAAACTTGTAGCATATACCTTATTTAGTGTTAACTCAAGGTTTATATCGATTTGGGGCCAAAAAATCCGAAATTTCAAAATATCAATTTCCGATGACCCAAAAAATTATTTTTCTTAAAACTCATCCAAACGGCTTGAAACTTGGCCAGATCATAAAACCCAATCCATAATGTAGGATAACATCGAAAACAGATCGATTTTCGGATTTTGGGGGTACGGGGGGTACGCAAACCCTCAAGTGATAACGCTTTGAAACACTGTAACTTGGTCAAAAAAACGTCCGGAAGCCTGGAAACTTGTAGCATATACCTTATTTAGTGTTAACTCAAGGTTTATATCGATTTGGGGCCAAAAATCCGAAATTTCAAAAAATATCAATATTCGATGGCCCAAAAAAATTATTTTTTTCTTAAAACTCATCCAAACGGCTTTGAAACTTGGCCAGATCATAAAAATTCAATTCATAATGTAGGATAACATCGAAAACAGATCGATTTTTCGGATTTTGGGGGTACGGGGTACGCAAACCCTCAAGTGATAACGCTTTGAAACACTGTAACTTGGTCAAAAAAACGTCCGGAAGCCTGGAAACTTGTAGCATATACCTTATTTAGTGTTAACTCAAGGTTTATATCGATTTGGGGCCAAAAAATCCGAAATTTCAAAATATCAATTTCCGATGACCCAAAAAATTATTTTTCTTAAAACTCATCCAAACGGCTTGAAACTTGGCCAGATCATAAAACCCAATTCATAATGTAGGATAACATTGAAAACAGATCGATTTTCGGATTTTGGGGGGTACGGGGGGTACGCAAACCCTCAAGTGATAACGCTTTGAAACACTGTAACTTGGTCAAAAAAACGTTCGGAAGCCTGGAAACTTGTAGCATATACCTTATTTAGTGTTAACTCAAGGTTTATATCGATTTGGGGCCAAAAATCCGAAATTTCAAAATATCAATATTCGATGGCCCAAAAAAATTATTTTTTTCTTAAAAACTCATCCAAACGGCTTGAAACTTGGCCAGATCATAAAACCCAATTCATAATGTAGGATAACATCGAAAAACAGATCGATTTTCGGATTTTGGGGGGTACGGGGGGTACGCAAACCCTCAAGTGATAACGCTTTGAAACACTGTAACTTGGTCAAAAAAACGTCCGGAAGCCTGGAAACTTGTAGCATATACCTTATTTAGTGTTAACTCAAGGTTGATAATGATTTTGAGCCAAAAAATTCAAAATTTCAAAATATCAATTTCCGGTGACCCAAAAAAATTATTTTTTTCTTAAAAACTCATCCAAACGGCTTGAAACTTGGCCAGATCATAAAACCCAATCCATAATGTATGATAACATCAAAAACAGATCGATTTTTCGGATTTTGGGGGGTACGGGGGTACGCAAACCCTCAAGTGATAACGCTTTGAAACACTGTAACTTGGTCAAAAAAACGTCCGGAAGCCTGGAAACTTGTAGCATATACCTTATTTAGTGTTAACTCAAGGTTGATAATGATTTTTGAGCCAAAAAAATTAAAAATTTCAAAAATATCAATTTCCGGTGACCCAAAAAAATTATTTTTCTTAAAAACTCATCCAAACGGCTTGAAACTTGGCCAGATCATAAAACCCAATCCATAATGTATGATAACATCAAAAACAGATCGATTTTCGGATTTTGGGGGGGGTGCACGGGGGTACGCAAACCCTCAAGTGATAACGCTTTGAAACACTGTAACTTGGTCAAAAAACGTCCGGAAGCCTGGAAACTTGTAGCATATACCTTATTTAGTGTTAACTCAAGGTTTATATCGATTTGGGGCCAAAAAATCCGAAATTTCAAAATATCAATATTCGATGGCCCAAAAAATTATTTTTCTTAAAACTCATCCAAACGGCTTGAAACTTGGCCAGATCATAAAACCCAATTCATAATGTAGGATAACATTGAAAACAGATCGATTTTCGGATTTTGGGGGGGTACGGGGGGGTACGCAAACCCTCAAGTGATAACGCTTTGAAACACTGTAACTTGGTCAAAAAAACGTTCGGAAGCCTGGAAACTTGTAGCATATACCTTATTTAGTGTTAACTCAAGGTTTATATCGATTTGGGGCCAAAAATCCGAAATTTCAAAAATATCAATATTCGATGGCCCAAAAAAATTATTTTTTTCTTAAAACTCATCCAAACGGCTTGAAACTTGGCCAGATCATAAAACCCAATTCATAATGTAGGATAACATTGAAAACAGATCGATTTTTCGGATTTTTGGGGGGTGCGGGGGGGTACGCAAACCCTCAAGTGATAACGCTTTGAAACACTGTAACTTGGTCAAAAACGTTCGGAAGCCTGGAAACTTGTAGCATATACCTTATTTAGTGTTAACTCAAGGTTTATATCGATTTGGGGCCAAAAATCCGAAATTTCAAAATATCAATATTCGATGGCCCAAAAAAATTATTTTTTTCTTAAAAACTCATCCAAACGGCTTGAAACTTGGCCAGATCATAAAAATTCAATTCATAATGTAGGATAACATCGAAAAACAGATCGATTTTTCGGATTTTGGGGGGTACGGGGGTACGCAAACCCTCAAGTGATAACGCTTTTGAAACACTGTAACTTGGTCAAAAAAACGTCCGGAAGCCTGGAAACTTGTAGCATATACCTTATTTAGTGTTAACTCAAGGTTTATATCGATTTGGGGCCAAAAAAATCCGAAATTTCAAAAATATCAATATTCGATGGCCCAAAAATTATTTTTTTCTTAAAACTCATCCAAACGGCTTGAAACTTGGCCAGATCATAAAACCCAATTCATAATGTAGGATAACATTGAAAACAGATCGATTTTTCGGATTTTTGGGGGTACGGGGGGTACGCAAACCCTCAAGTGATAACGCTTTGAAACACTGTAACTTGGTCAAAAAAACGTCCGGAAGCCTGGAAACTTGTAGCATATACCTTATTTAGTGTTAACTCAAGGTTTATATCGATTTGGGGCCAAAAAATCCGAAATTTCAAAATATCAATATTCGATGGCCCAAAAAATTATTTTTCTTAAAACTCATCCAAACGGCTTGAAACTTGGCCAGATCATAAAATTCAATTCATAATGTAGGATAACATCGAAAACAGATCGATTTTTCGGATTTTTGGGGGGTACGGGGGTACGCAAACCCTCAAGTGATAACGCTTTGAAACACTGTAACTTGGTCAAAAAACGTCCGGAAGCCTGGAAACTTGTAGCATATACCTTATTTAGTGTTAACTCAAGGTTTATATCGATTTGGGGCCAAAAAATCCGAAATTTCAAAATATCAATATTCGATGGCCCAAAAAATTATTTTTCTTAAAACTCATCCAAACGGCTTGAAACTTGGCCAGATCATAAAAACCCAATTCATAATGTAGGATAACATTGAAAAACAGATCGATTTTTCGGATTTTGGGGGTACGGGGAGTACGCAAACCCTCAAGTGATAACGCTTTGAAACACTGTAACTTGGTCAAAAAAACGTTCGGAAGCCTGGAAACTTGTAGCATATACCTTATTTAGTGTTAACTCAAGGTTTATATCGATTTGGGGCCAGAAAATCCGAAATTTCAAAAATATCAATATTCGATGGCCCAAAAAAATTATTTTTTTCTTAAAAACTCATCCAAACGGCTTGAAACTTGGCCAGATCATAAAAATTCAATTCATAATGTAGGATAACATCGAAAACAGATCGATTTTCGGATTTTGGGGGGGTACGGGGGGGTACGCAAACCCTCAAGTGATAACGCTTTGAAACACTGTAACTTGGTCAAAAAACGTTCGGAAGCCTGGAAACTTGTAGCATATACCTTATTTAGTGTTAACTCAAGGTTTATATCGATTTGGGGCCAAAAAATCCGAAATTTCAAAATATCAATATTCGATGGCCCAAAAAAATTATTTTTTTCTTAAAACTCATCCAAACGGCTTGAAACTTGGCCAGATCATAAAAATTCAATTCATAATGTAGGATAACATCGAAAAACAGATCGATTTTTCGGATTTTGGGGGGTACGGGGGGTACGCAAACCCTCAAGTGATAACGCTTTGAAACACTGTAACTTGGTCAAAAAACGTCCGGAAGCCTGGAAACTTGTAGCATATACCTTATTTAGTGTTAACTCAAGGTTTATATCGATTTGGGGCCAAAAAATTCCGAAATTTCAAAATATCAATATTCGATGGCCCAAAAAATTATTTTTCTTAAAACTCATCCAAACGGCTTGAAACTTGGCCAGATCATAAAACCCAATTCATAATGTAGGATAACATTGAAAAACAGATCGATTTTCGGATTTTGGGGGGTACGGGGGGGTACGCAAACCCTCAAGTGATAACGCTTTGAAACACTGTAACTTGGTCAAAAAACGTTCGGAAGCCTGGAAACTTGTAGCATATACCTTATTTAGTGTTAACTCAAGGTTTATATCGATTTGGGGCCAGAAAATCCGAAATTTCAAAATATCAATATTCGATGGCCCAAAAAATTATTTTTCTTAAAACTCATCCAAACGGCTTGAAACTTGGCCAGATCATAAAATTCAATTCATAATGTAGGATAACATCGAAAACAGATCGATTTTCGGATTTTGGGGGGGTACGGGGGGTACGCAAACCCTCAAGTGATAACGCTTTGAAACACTGTAACTTGGTCAAAAAAACGTTCGGAAGCCTGGAAACTTGTAGCATATACCTTATTTAGTGTTAACTCAAGGTTTATATCGATTTGGGGCCAGAAAATCCGAAATTTCAAAAATATCAATATTCGATGGCCCAAAAAAATTATTTTTTTCTTAAAAACTCATCCAAACGGCTTGAAACTTGGCCAGATCATAAAAATTCAATTCATAATGTAGGATAACATCGAAAAACAGATCGATTTTCGGATTTTGGGGGGTACGGGGGTACGCAAACCCTCAAGTGATAACGCTTTGAAACACTGTAACTTGGTCAAAAAAACGTCCGGAAGCCTGGAAACTTGTAGCATATACCTTATTTAGTGTTAACTCAAAGGTTTATATCGATTTGGGGCCAAAAAATCCGAAATTTCAAAAATATCAATATTCGATGGCCCAAAAAATTATTTTTTTCTTAAAAACTCATCCAAACGGCTTGAAACTTGGCCAGATCATAAAAACCCAATTCATAATGTAGGATAACATTGAAAACAGATCGATTTTTCGGATTTTGGGGGGGGTACTGGGGGTACGCAAACCCTCAAGTGATAACGCTTTGAAACACTGTAACTTGGTCAAAAAAACGTCCGGAAGCCTGGAAACTTGTAGCATATACCTTATTTAGTGTTAACTCAAGGTTGATAATGATTTTGAGCCAAAAAAATTAAAAATTTCAAAAATATCAATTTCCGGTGACCCAAAAAAATTATTTTACTTAAAACTCATCCAAACGGCTTGAAACTTGGCCAGATCATAAAATTCAATTCATAATGTAGGATAACATCGAAAACAGATCGATTTTTCGGATTTTTGGGGGGTACGGGGGGTACGCAAACCCTCAAGTGATAACGCTTTGAAACACTGTAACTTGGTCAAAAAAACGTCCGGAAGCCTGGAAACTTGTAGCATATACCTTATTTAGTGTTAACTCAAGGTTTATATCGATTTGGGGCCAGAAAAATCCGAAATTTCAAAAATATCAATATTCGATGGCCCAAAAAAATTATTTTTTTCTTAAAAACTCATCCAAACGGCTTGAAACTTGGCCAGATCATAAAAACCCAATTCATAATGTAGGATAACATTGAAAACAGATCGATTTTTCGGATTTTGGGGGGTACGGGGGGTACGCAAACCCTCAAGTGATAACGCTTTGAAACACTGTAACTTGGTCAAAAAAACGTTCGGAAGCCTGGAAACTTGTAGCATATACCTTATTTAGTGTTAACTCAAGGTTTATATCGATTTGGGGCCAGAAAAATCCGAAATTTCAAAAATATCAATATTCGATGGCCCAAAAAAATTATTTTTTTCTTAAAAACTCATCCAAACGGCTTGAAACTTGGCCAGATCATAAAATTCAATTCATAATGTAGGATAACATCGAAAAACAGATCGATTTTTCGGATTTTTGGGGGGTACGGGGGTACGCAAACCCTCAAGTGATAACGCTTTGAAACACTGTAACTTGGTCAAAAAAACGTTCGGAAGCCTGGAAACTTGTAGCATATACCTTATTTAGTGTTAACTCAAGGTTTATATCGATTTGGGGGCCAGAAAAATCCGAAATTTCAAAATATCAATATTCGATGGCCCAAAAATTATTTTTCTTAAAAACTCATCCAAACGGCTTGAAACTTGGCCAGATCATAAAATTCAATTCATAATGTAGGATAACATCGAAAAACAGATCGATTTTTCGGATTTTGGGGGTACGGGGGGGGGGTACGCAAACCCTCAAGTGATAACGCTTTGAAACACTGTAACTTGGTCAAAAAACGTCCGGAAGCCTGGAAACTTGTAGCATATACCTTATTTAGTGTTAACTCAAGGTTGATAATGATTTTGAGCCAAAAAAATTAAAATTTCAAAATATCAATTTCCGGTGACCCAAAAAATTATTTTACTTAAAACTCATCCAAACGGCTTGAAACTTGGCCAGATCATAAAACCCAATTCATAATGTAGGATAACATTGAAAAACAGATCGATTTTTCGGATTTTGGGGGTACGGGGGTACGCAAACCCTCAAGTGATAACGCTTTGAAACACTGTAACTTGGTCAAAAAAACGTTCGGAAGCCTGGAAACTTGTAGCATATACCTTATTTAGTGTTAACTCAAAGGTTTATATCGATTTGGGGCCAGAAAAATCCGAAATTTCAAAAATATCAATATTCGATGGCCCAAAAAAATTATTTTTCTTAAAAACTCATCCAAACGGCTTGAAACTTGGCCAGATCATAAAACCCAATTCATAATGTAGGATAACATTGAAAAACAGATCGATTTTTCGGATTTTTGGGGGGTACAGGGGGGGTACGCAAACCCTCAAGTGATAACGCTTTGAAACACTGTAACTTGGTCAAAAAAACGTCCGGAAGCCTGGAAACTTGTAGCATATACCTTATTTAGTGTTAACTCAAGGTTGATAATGATTTTTGAGCCAAAAAAATTAAAAATTTCAAAATATCAATTTCCGGTGACCCAAAAAAATTATTTTACTTAAAAACTCATCCAAACGGCTTGAAACTTGGCCAGATCATAAAACCCAATTCATAATGTAGGATAACATTGAAAAACAGATCGATTTTTCGGATTTTGGGGGGTACGGGGGGTACGCAAACCCTCAAGTGATAACGCTTTTGAAACACTGTAACTTGGTCAAAAAAACGTTCGGAAGCCTGGAAACTTGTAGCATATACCTTATTTAGTGTTAACTCGAGGTTTATATCGATTTGGGGCCAAAAAAATCCGAAATTTCAAAAATATCAATATTCGATGGCCCAAAAAAATTATTTTTTTCTTAAAAACTCATCCAAACGGCTTGAAACTTGGCCAGATCATAAAACCCAATTCATAATGTAGGATAACATCGAAAACAGATCGATTTTCGGATTTTTGGGGGGTACGGGGGTACGCAAACCCTCAAGTGATAACGCTTTGAAACACTGTAACTTGGTCAAAAAACGTCCGGAAGCCTGGAAACTTGTAGCATATACCTTATTTAGTGTTAACTCAAGGTTTATATCGATTTGGGGCCAAAAAATTCCAAAAATTTCAAAATATCAATTTCCGGTGACCCAAAAAATTATTTTTACTTAAAACTCATCCAAACGGCTTGAAACTTGGTCAGATCATAAAACCCAATCCATAATGTAGGATAACATCAAAAAAACAGATCGATTTTTCGGATTTTTGGGGGAGTACGGGGGGTACGCAAACCCTCAAGTGATAACGCTTTTGAAACACTGTAACTTGGTCAAAAAAACGTTCGGAAGCCTGGAAACTTGTAGCATATACCTTATTTAGTGTTAACTCGAGGTTTATATCGATTTGGGGCCAAAAAAATCCGAAATTTCAAAAATATCAATATTCGATGGCCCAAAAAAATTATTTTACTTAAAAACTCATCCAAACGGCTTGAAACTTGGCCAGATCATAAAACCCAATTCATATTGTAGGATAACATTGAAAAACAGATCGATTTTCGGATTTTTGGGGGTACGGGGGGTACGCAAACCCTCAAGTGATAACGCTTTGAAACACTGTAACTTGGTCAAAAAAACGTTCGGAAGCCTGGAAACTTGTAGCATATACCTTATTTAGTGTTAACTCGAGGTTTATATCGATTTGGGGCCAAAAATCCGAAATTTCAAAATATCAATATTCGATGGCCCAAAAAAATTATTTTACTTAAAAACTCATCCAAACGGCTTGAAACTTGGCCAGATCATAAAAACCCAATCCATAATGTAGGATAACATCAAAAAAACAGATCGATTTTTCGGATTTTTGGGGGGTACGGGGGTACGCAAACCCTCAAGTGATAACGCTTTGAAACACTGTAACTTGGTCAAAAAAACGTCCGGAAGCCTAGAAACTTGTAGCATATACCTTATTTAGTGTTAACTCAAGGTTGATAATGATTTTGAGCCAAAAAAATTAAAAATTTCAAAATATCAATATTCGATGGCCCAAAAAAATTATTTTTTTCTTAAAAACTCATCCAAACGGCTTGAAACTTGGCCAGATCATAAAACCCAATTCATAATGTAGGATAACATTGAAAACAGATCGATTTTTCGGATTTTTGGGGGTACGGGGGGGGTACGCAAACCCTCAAGTGATAACGCTTTGAAACACTGTAACTTGGTCAAAAAAACGTTCGGAAGCCTGGAAACTTGTAGCATATACCTTATTTAGTGTTAACTCGAGGTTTATATCGATTTGGGGCCAAAAAAATCCGAAATTTCAAAATATCAATATTCGATGGCCCAAAAAAATTATTTTTTTCTTAAAACTCATCCAAACGGCTTGAAACTTGGCCAGATCATAAAAACCCAATTCATATTGTAGGATAACATTGAAAACAGATCGATTTTCGGATTTTGGGGGGGTACGGGGGGGTACGCAAACCCTCAAGTGATAACGCTTTGAAACACTGTAACTTGGTCAAAAAACGTTCGGAAGCCTGGAAACTTGTAGCATATACCTTATTTAGTGTTAACTCGAGGTTTATATCGATTTGGGGCCAAAAAATCCGAAATTTCAAAATATCAATATTCGATGGCCCAAAAAATTATTTTACTTAAAACTCATCCAAACGGCTTGAAACTTGGCCAGATCATAAAACCCAATCCATAATGTAGGATAACATCAAAAAAACAGATCGATTTTTCGGATTTTTGGGGGGTACGGGGGGTACGCAAACCCTCAAGTGATAACGCTTTGAAACACTGTAACTTGGTCAAAAAAACGTCCGGAAGCCTAGAAACTTGTAGCATATACCTTATTTAGTGTTAACTCAAGGTTGATAATGATTTTTGAGCCAAAAAAATTAAAAATTTCAAAATCTCAATATTCGATGGCCCAAAAAATTATTTTTTTCTTAAAACTCATCCAAACGGCTTGAAACTTGGCCAGATCATAAAAATTCAATTCATAATGTAGGATAACATCGAAAAACAGATCGATTTTCGGATTTTTGGGGGGTACGGGGGTACGCAAACCCTCAAGTGATAACGCTTTGAAACACTGTAACTTGGTCAAAAAAACGTCCGGAAGCCTGGAAACTTGTAGCATATACCTTATTTAGTGTTAACTCAAGGTTGATAATGATTTTGAGCCAAAAAAATTAAAATTTCAAAATATCAATTTCCGGTGACCCAAAAAAATTATTTTTTTCTTAAAAACTCATCCAAACGGCTTGAAACTCGGCCAGATCATAAAAATTCAATTCATAATGTAGGATAACATCGAAAAACAGATCGATTTTTCGGATTTTGGGGGGTACGGGGGGTACGCAAACCCTCAAGTGATAACGCTTTGAAACACTGTAACTTGGTCAAAAAAACGTTCGGAAGCCTGGAAACTTGTAGCATATACCTTATTTAGTGTTAACTCAAGGTTTATATCGATTTGGGGCCAAAAATCCGAAATTTCAAAATATCAATATTCGATGGCCCAAAAAAATTATTTTTTTCTTAAAAACTCATCCAAACGGCTTGAAACTTGGCCAGATCATAAAACCCAATTCATAATGTAGGATAACATCGAAAAACAGATCGATTTTTCGGATTTTTGGGGGGGGTACGGGGGGTACGCAAACCCTCAAGTGATAACGCTTTGAAACACTGTAACTTGGTCAAAAAAACGTTCGGAAGCCTGGAAACTTGTAGCATATACCTTATTTAGTGTTAACTCAAAGGTTTATATCGATTTGGGGCCAAAAAAATCCGAAATTTCAAAAATATCAATATTCGATGGCCCAAAAAAATTATTTTTCTTAAAAACTCATCCAAACGGCTTGAAACTTGGCCAGATCATAAAAACCCAATTCATAATGTAGGATAACATTGAAAAACAGATCGATTTTCGGATTTTGGGGGGTACGGGGGTACGCAAACCCTCAAGTGATAACGCTTTGAAACACTGTTACTTGGTCAAAAAAACGTTCGGAAGCCTGGAAACTTGTAGCATATACCTTATTTAGTGTTAACTCAAGGTTTATATCGATTTGGGGCCAAAAAAATCCGAAATTTCAAAAATATCAATATTCGATGGCCCAAAAATTATTTTTTTCTTAAAACTCATCCAAACGGCTTGAAACTTGGCCAGATCATAAAAACCCAATTCATAATGTAGGATAACATTGAAAAACAGATCGATTTTTCGGATTTTTGGGGGGGTGCAGGGGGGTACGCAAACCCTCAAGTGATAACGCTTTGAAACACTGTAACTTGGTCAAAAAAACGTCCGGAAGCCTGGAAACTTGTAGCATATACCTTATTTAGTGTTAACTCAAGGTTGATAATGATTTTGAGCCAAAAAATTAAAAATTTCAAAAATATCAATTTCCGGTGACCCAAAAAAATTATTTTTTTCTTAAAACTCATCCAAACGGCTTGAAACTCGGCCAGATCATAAAATTCAATTCATAATGTAGGATAACATCGAAAACAGATCGATTTTTCGGATTTTTGGGGGGTACGGGGGGTACGCAAACCCTCAAGTGATAACGCTTTGAAACACTGTAACTTGGTCAAAAAAACGTTCGGAAGCCTGGAAACTTGTAGCATATACCTTATTTAGTGTTAACTCAAGGTTTATATCGATTTGGGGCCAAAAATCCGAAAATTTCAAAAATATCAATATTCGATGGCCCAAAAAAATTATTTTTTTCTTAAAAACTCATCAAACGGCTTGAAACTTGGCCAGATCATAAAACCCAATTCATAATGTAGGATAACATTGAAAAACAGATCGATTTTCGGATTTTGGGGGGGTACGGGGGTACGCAAACCCTCAAGTGATAACGCTTTGAAACACTGTTACTTGGTCAAAAAAACGTCCGGAAGCCTGGAAACTTGTAGCATATACCTTATTTAGTGTTAACTCAAGGTTTATATCGATTTGGGGCCAAAAAATTGTAGATTTCAGAAATCATTTTCTTATGGGGTCAGAAGTTGATTATTTTTTTATATTTTCCAAAACGGCTTAAAATTTGGTGAGCATGTATTTTTCCATTCATTAGTACCATTTAAACTAGGATTTAGGTCGATTAATCAGCTCTGGAATTTTTTTATAAGGCTATTTCTACGATTTTCCGCGATTTTATCTACCGTCCGGAGCTAGGCAAAAAGATAGGCAACGAATTTCCTACTAAATGTACTTTGAAAAGCTCGATAAATAATATGGATGCATTTTCCGCGGCTTAGAAAGCCATCTGAATGAATAGGGGGCCCGAAAGTGAAAAACAGCCTGTTAGCCCACGTATGAATCGTACTCAAATATTAAGCCGGTAGGAAAAAAAATTATCCTGTTTTTAGTTTTTAATTTTTTGAACAGGTATTGAAAAAATGCCCGTCCTCGGGCATCGTTCGCTATATAATTAATACGTTATCTGTGTTTTTTTTTCGCGAGAAAACTTTTTCAGAGGAGAGTCCTACCAAAAAATTTGCCTGTGGATCATTCTTAAGTAAGCATGTTGAAAAGGCTTACCGATCGCTGAAGTGTACCGCTCTAGTCAAAATGTTCAACATTAGTTCTTAATTCTTATATCTACAGGGTCAGAAACGGCTCCTGCGCTTTCGAGATGCAAAAAAGAGTTATGCATGACAAAAAAACGGCTGAAAGAGGGCCATATGTATGCTCATTGGAAGAAGCGTCAAATTTAACTGTACGCTGATCCACTGTTTAGAGCCCTGGCAGAAGTATGGACTGGCCTGATATAAAAAAAAAAACTATTTTTCGGTTCTAGACAAAAAATTGAATGAGTGGATACCTTTTTACTGAAAAAAATCTCATTTCTTTCTCATCGCCCTGATACAAATCCTTTGCGAGAAGCTCCGAATAGCGACATTTGAAGTTTGCATGAAAAGCAGTTGCGATGCGTTTTTGGCCCGAGTCCAGAAAATATCGCATTTTTAGAGTTATCTTGAGAATAATCTTATCATTTACGCAATGACGGTGTTGAAAAATTCTGACGTAATGGGAAATGGCATGAATTGATCAACTTTATCAACAGAAAAATTTGAGAAAGACAAATGCGCAATTTTCGAATTCGCGCCAAAAACCTTAAAACCCCTCATCCCGGCAATTTCAAGCTTGGACTCAAATTCATTAATTTTTTTCCAACCAATTCCCGTCTGTTTTTTTCAGCTCTACCTTCTTGTCTTCAGAGTAGCATTTTATGAGGATAACGATAAAAATGATGTGAAGTAGTGGCAGAATTATCAACTGGGCTAATCCGAAAACAAACAGAAATTGAATAACAGAGTAGTTCATTTATTTGGAAGAAGTTTGACTAGCAGTGGGAAATCAATCAAGTTTGGTAGCAGGTGAAAAACATTCAAGAAAACTTGTCTGACGAACAGAGTTTTCTTAGGAACTGCACTTTTCGAAAATAAGTTCAACAAGTTTTTTTTTTGAGGTTTTGAGAACCTTTGTTTTTTGGTGTTAAAGTGTCGAATTATAAATGGGAGCTACACCTTTTTTTACATCGACTGAAGCCCTTGTGGATTGTTAAACACCTTCTTCTTCCCTCGCCTCTGTACCGCTTGAGCGGCGTCGGCGCCCCAAGTCGATTAGCCGAGGTCCTATCCTGATATCAGTGATAATCAGTGGACTGGCTCCAGTGACATATCCGGCCTTGTGTGTGACGGTTGAAGATTTTGAAGCTGTGGTTTCCCACTACCATCATTTTTTAAACCCTTTGGTTGGGTCGCAGCGCTGATCGAGCTTGTGACCCTGTGAACCGTAGACAGGCACACAACCTGTTACGCTGCGCGCATCGATGGTTAAACTCCTATTTTCTAAATTATGTTCCTGGTCGGAACCTATTTCTTTTCTTTTTTTTTCTAAGATCATGGTAGTTAAAAAAGGGTTCTTGTGTAAAAAATAAATCGATCATTTATTTTAGTGAATCATCGAAACCGGTTCAATTTCTTTCTCTGTGGATCGAAAACCGAAAGATCTCGAAAATCGGAGGAAAATTCCTGCTAATTTTGTTTCTTTTCCTTTTTCTTCGCCAACAGCTTTGAAAATTATTTTATTCCCTGCGAACTCCTGTTACTTTGAACTACTACAGTCGTAACATTATCAGAACTTTTATTAGCTTTTCGTAGGAAGTTCATTTTCAATAACGAGAGAAACATTTTTCTCTTTTTCGGATTTCCAATGATGAAAGATAGTGGTACTACATAACCTGAAAAAAACATCATTTTAAAGTTAGGCAAAAAAATATACCTGAAGCAACGATGCTTAGGATGAATATTAAGGAAACATCTGGTCCTATCAAATCATCTTTTACATTTCCCAATAGAACGCCCATGAACGACATCAACTAAAACAAATAATTATAATATTGGACAGCTGATTAGAAGGCCTTCATAGTCGATAAAATGTACTAATGTTAATCGAAATGTTTTGAACTAAAGACTCACAAACGAGTAGATTGATATTGGCAAAACCTGAAGAACGATGGTTTTATGGTTTCTGTGTAGAGAATTAGACGGAAGCCTCTTTGTTCTTCGGATCACAACCCAAAGAAGCAGAAAATATCCCGATAAAGTGAATGAAATCAGCGCCGTTTTGACTGTCATGGCAAACTGAACTAGGTACCAGAGGTGGAGGATGGCTGCCCACTGGCCGCCCTGCCTGCCAAGCCATAAACGCCCAAAAGCAGAGATGACTTTTTCAATAGTAAGTCAATGACTCATTTCTATCGCTTGGCCCAATGGCTTGGCTTGGCCGCCAAGCCAAGGGCTGCCTTCCCAATCCTCCACCTCTGCTAGGTACAACTGATTCTCGAAGTTTGAAACAGATTTTAAGGCTGCCACAAAAAAGTACATATTCAGTAGGTGGACAAATGAGCACTAATTGTAAGTTTTTTTTTGTTCATCTTTTCGTTTTGATTTCTTACTTCATAGGGAGTTTTTAGCATTAGAACAAGGTCTTCTGCATCCGGAAGAGAGATCACTGATGAATAAGCTATCATTACAAATGACAAAGGTATAGAAACCAAGACAGTTAGAGCCAGAGGCCTGAAAAGTTGAAAAATCAGGATGAAAACCGTCTATCGCTCTCTCATTAATTATTTTTCAGTGGTTATTATTTAGGCACTTGAAATGAGGTTACTTGAAATTACCCAAGAAACCATTGGAAGGACTATTGATTTCCTACCATTTAAAATTTCTGCAGAACCAGGGAGCGATTTCGAAGAAACTGAGAAGTCTATGAAGACATAATACAGCGTCGATGAACATTAGAACATCTGGACAACACATGGAAATGAAAAAATAAGAACCGTTCACTGCGGTAACTTTAACCGCTCCTTTGATTATAACATGCGTAGTCACTATAGCTGGTCCAGTGAATCCGATTAAAGTAACGACTTCCATCAGAGGCACCGCCACGTAATAATCGTACTGAAGTTTTATAATAGTTGAAAGAGGTTCTATAAGGCACGGCATTTCTAATGGGGTGAGGCAAGGTGAGCGAGGCGTCAAAGTTTCTGAATTTACAGAAAAAAGTAAGTGCGCGCTCCGGATAAAATGAGGTCTTTCTACGTAACAACGGAGTATTCAACGTTAATAACTTTTTTGTCCGATCGCCTTTGGCTGCGTACTTGAGATTTTTATTTTCGCGCCAAATTTTTTTTGACGTCCCCCCACCCCATTTGGGAACGGCCGTAAAGGTGAGTCATTTCACTTTGCGTTTGGGTTTCTAAAAAATTGGCAGAGGTTGGCTCTGATAGTCCTAACCTACACTAATTCCTAGTTTTTGAAAAGAAGGGCATCTAAGTCTGAAAATAGGCTATTTTAACGGATTTTGATTATTCCAGCCGACTTTGAAGTGCCTTTTCTCTAAAAATAAAAGAAAGTTGTGAGAATTGAAATTTTCAATCAGACACAGCGAAAATTTTCCTGAAAACTCCTTACCGCAGTGTAAACGAACTTTCTTCTTAGGTGTAATGAACAGTGAAATAAGTAACTTAAACCTTTTTATCTTCGGGAAAGCATTTTATAAGTATGCCGATGAAGGTAATGTGAAGGAAAGGAAGAACCACCCACTGAGACGAAGAGAAAGCAAGCAGAATATGTGTGGAAGTAACCGTTGCTTTGGCCACAAGAAGACTTTTCGCAAATGTCGGGGTTGCTTTGATGCAGCAGGTGTATTTCACAGTTTTCTTATCACACGACACTCTTATTTGTAATTGTTTTCTCAGAGTTTCACAAAAAAAACTTCGAAGTTGAAGTTTTTTGAGGTCATTAGCTTGACCAGATAGACACGAGTTCCAATTTCAAAATTGTCTATTTAACTCAAAGATAGCATCTGATTCTGTTAGGTTTTTGTTTTTTTTTGGTAAGTTTTTGCTACTTGGCGAATTCTTTTTTTCTTTATCCATTCAATAAAAAAGTTAATTCCTTCCACCGCAGTTTCACGCCAAAATATTGTTCATTGTAGGAACTTTCTCACAGGCTCTCTCATTTTTATTCTTTCTCCCATTGATAATGTCGAAATCCCGGCTTTATATCCGACTTTGAAAACGCCTTAAAAACGAATTGAATGACTCGAAACATTGTAGTGACGTTGGTTCATAATTTTTCATAGTTTGCTAAAAAAAAATAATTACTCATTCACTGTAATTTTAAGTGTGAGATATCTGGGAATTTTTCGAAAAACAGGTTATGATAAAAGAAAAATTATAATGTTTTGCCATGATTGTAAGTTTTAGAGTGACCGTTCTGCAACCACAGCTTCATATACGCTGAAAAAAGGACATTTCAAGTCCTTATTGAGGTTATTTTTTATTCTCGGGAAGATTCGTATTCTTTAAAAACTGAACTTCACTTCCCAGTTTTTCAACTGATCGAGTTTTAAAGAAAGTCTAGAAAAATCATTGGCCACCATAAAAGCGAAAAATAATAATGATAAAAATCTAAGAAACCCAGGAGACCTGAAAAACCCTCACAGGTAAACTAAATAAAGCCAACTGATTGTACATCATTCCTCCTGACACAGTTGCCTGAGAGAAAAAATTTATTTTTGCGAGTTCGTGTTGCTTTGAACGAGTACGGTATTTTGTTCCGAAGATTTGAAAACTCTTCGAAGGAAGCTCGGTTTGAAGATTGACCGAAACATTTTTCTCTTTTTCGGGTGTCCAATAATCACAGATAGCGGCACGATATAACCTAAGAATTCATATGGAACTAAAAAGGATAAGGGATACTAGTGACCTGATAGAGTGATGCTCAACATGAAAAGAAGATCAGCGTCTGATTGTGCGATCAGCTCATTACTGAAGGGATCCAAAAGAACATAATAAAAGGAAGTTATCTGTAAAAATAATATATCTTTGAATTTTTTGGAAAAAGCTCAATTGACTCCGTGAAGATGATAAAATTTTTCATAACCCTGTTTAAAGACTCTTATAAAAGGCTTTATTCAGGAAATAACCTATTTTGACCTCTGAAAAGCAAATATGAGCGATTTGCCATTTTTTAGCAATACCACGTTAAAAGCATTTATCACTTCTCGCCTCGAAACTCACGAAAGAGTAGATCGAGATCGGCAAAGCCTGAAGAACGATAGTCTTATGACCTCTGTTGGTAGAGTTTGTCGGCACTATTTTCGTCTGGCGATTGACCGCCCAGAGAAGTAGAATGTAACCCAATATGGTGAAAACCATCAGAGTGTATTTGACAGTAAATGCAACCTGGAAAATGCGAGAAATCCAAAACCTCCTTAAAAAAAAAAAGTAAGAAATGGTTAATTATTTTTTATTCCGTATTTTTGAGCACGTTTTTTTTTTCATTTTTAATATCTGTTTTCGACAACTAAAAATAAATGTTGTTTTACGTAGCGATCGAGAACACTGGAAAGTGGGCTAGGAAACTCCATTATTAGGCAAAGATTCGGAAGTTTTAACATACACTAATATCTCGTTTTCGAGAAAAATCTTCAAGTCGGAGAAAATTGTAAAAAACCATCTAAGTCAGCCAGGCTTCGAGCCTTTCTTGATTGCAAAAGAAAGGTTCAGGGCAGTGATGCTGACGGGGCGACCCGGGGCGCCCCGCCCCGCTGAGTAGATAAGTTAAAATGAAGTTTAAGTGAAAAATCCGCAGAATAACAGCTAATAAAGAAGTCTATCGATCGAAGAAAATGAAAGTTCATATATATCATTGACTAACTGTATAGAAATCTTCTAACAGTGTGACCGCAAGGTGCCCCGGAGCGCGTTGCGGTCGCCCCGGTCTGGTCAGCAGCTCTGGTTTAGGGGGATCCAATCGTGAAGTAGAATATTTTTTTTCACAAGATTTCTTAAAAACCGTTTTTGGTAGCTTTCATTCACCATGCGGTAACATGTGGACGAGAACTGGAAAATGAACTCACCACGAAACCGATTTCATTTTTTTCGAGCGTCTCTGAGTTTTCCTCGGGACGGAAAGACATGGTTTTATAGCCAATAAGCAAAGATGAAATAGGTATTGATGTTAGAATAGCGATTGCCAGGGCCCTTGAAATGTTAAATAAAAATTTTTCGAGATTCGTTAGATTCAAATAAGAGATTTTTTGCTGCATTTATACTGTACCATTTGAAGTTCCTGCGGAACCAGGGGGCTACTTCGAAAAAACTGAGAATTCTGTGAAGGCATAAAATGGCGTCGATGAAAATTAAAATATACGGACAAAACATGGAAGCTAAAATGGAATAGGCGAGCAAAGCGGAAGAGACTGCACCAATGATTATACCAGACGTTGTAAATATTGACGGAATGGAGAATCCAATCAAAGTAACAAATTCCATCCAAGGCACTGCTACGTAGTAATCGTTCTGGAGAAATTTTGTTGATTAATCAAAAGAAAAGTTCAAAAACTTTTCAATATAACAATAACAATCACCTCTTTGTCTTCAGGGTAGCATTTAATGAGAATAGCGAGGAAAACTATATGAAGGGCAGAAAGGATAAAGGTTTGAGATGTTAGCAAAGGATAAAGAAACATGTTAGGAAGGGTCATTCTTTAAATATGAACGTGAAAAGTATATTTAGAATTGAAAGTTCTCAGATATGCTCGTATGTAGCAAGCGATTTTCTCACTTAAAGCTAAGCAATAATTATTGGGTGAAAAACTTTCAAAGGCTGTAAAAAATGAGGTTTGAGACACGCGAACTTTGTTCAGACCATCATCTTCAAGAACTTTCTCCTGGATTTCGTTTTTTTTTTCTTCCTTTGGGGAGTTTCTTCAGTTTTCATCTCTCACTACTACAGTCGTAATATTTTCAGAACTTGAAGTAGCTTCTCGAAGAAAGTTTATTCTCAACAACGAGGAAAACATTTTTCTCTTTTTCGGATTTCCGATAATGAAAGATAGTGGGACAACATAACCTGAAAAAAAGCCAAATCCCAATATTAAGCGAAAAGATTTACCTGAAGCAACGATGCTTAAGATGAATATCAATGATACATAAGGTCCTATCAAATTGTCTCTTGCAGTTTCCACTAAAACACCCATTAACGACATCAACTGAAATGAATAATTAGAGAGAGGGCGTATTAGATGAATTTTACATACTTTCAAACTAATAAAGAATTATTGAACTTCAAACTCACAAACGAGTAGATCGACATTGGCAAAGTCTGAAGAACGATGGTTTTATGATTTCTGGGTAGAGAATTAGACGGAAGCCTCTTTGTTCTTCGGATCACAACCCAAAGAAGCAGAAAATATCCCGATAAAGTGAATGAAATCAGCGCCGTTTTGACGGTCATGGCAAATTGAACTAGGTACAACTGATTCTCGAAGTTTGAAACAGATTTTAAGGCTGCCACAAAAAAGTACATGTTCTTTCATTGTGAAATTAACACTTTTAAAGTATTTTAAAATTTACATTTTACAATTTATTCAGTCTTCAGAGTAAGATGTAGAAAAATATCTTCTGAATCATGGTATAATCGAAGAGTTAGTCATCGGCGCGGGTTACGGTCCACAATCGTTGTCCAATAAGTCTCGGCGTGACAGCTGGAGTTGGGATAATGTGGTGGTAGTACCAGCGAATAAACTGCTTCCCCATGTTGGAACAGTACAGCGCCCAGCTTGTCCAGGGCTGACGGACGTCGGAATATTGTCCCATGAGAGAGCGGCAATAAGACCGACTAGTCGACGTGATGAAATGAGATAATAACATTTTCGTTTCTTTTAAAGTATGTTTGACACATATTTTCGGTTTGATCCCTCACTTTATAGGGAGCTTTCAGCATCAGAACAAGATTCTCTGCCTTCGGCAAAGAAGTCATTGCTGAATAAGAAATCATAACAAAAGATAAAGGGATTGAAGTTAAGATAGCAAGAGCCAAAAGCCTGAAAAGGTTGTTAAATGAGATACCTTTCGATTTCTTACCATTTGAAGGAACTGAGAAGTCTATGAGTGGAAAAAAAATAAATGAAGCCTTTTTATCCTCGGAGAAGCACTTCACAAGTATGCCAATGAAGATGATGTGAAGTAAAGGAAGAATTATCCATTGAGACAAGGAAAAAAACGAGCAGAAATCGTGTCAAAGAAAAAATTTCTGAATACAAGAAGAATTCTTGCATGCGTAGCTGCGGCTTAGCAGGTTTATTTGTTGAGGGTTTGTTTATCATGCGACATTTCGATTTCTAATTAGTTTGTTTAGAGATTCATAGGACAAGTTATCGAAAAATAATTTATGATATTTTTTCAATCGATAGAGTATTTTTTTTCTTCAGCTTGGAGAGGGAACTATTTGGGTCACAGACACGTTCGAATGTTCTTTCGTTTTGCTTTTCCGAATACATCTCATTGTTAGCACTGAGAAGAAAACCTCTCGCTTTTGTGAGTTCCCAATCATGAAAGATAGAGGTACGACATAACCTGAAAGTCGACCTTTTTTTTGCTCTGAATTCGAGAGGTACCTGACGCAATTTGACTGAGAAAAAACAGAGTCATTCCTTCATAGCTAAACGACTGACTTACGGGATTCAAGGCGAGCAAGTACCGGTCGAACGAGGCCAACTGTGGTTTTGCATTTTTCAAGCTTTTTCCGTGTCATTGTGAACTCACAAAAGAATAAATTGATATCGGCAGAGCTTGCAAAACAATAACTTTATGACTCCGGGCGTTCGCAATCGAAGATAAGGCTTTCTGACGGTTGATTTTTAACAGAATAAGAAGGTAGCCACAGGGTGTAGACACAATTAACATCATTTTGATGGATAAGCAAAACTGAAATCGGAAAATGAGGAACTCTCGGATTTAGCAAAGGTTGAATTCGATGAAATCAGATAATAAAGATTCTGAAGTTTAACTATCATTTTTTTCGCACATCTCCGCCACGACTAGAAACAGGCCTATGTAAGATCTTTTTCTCTTACCAAGGAAGCCGAACAAGGAAAAAAATAGTAACTTAACGCTAGGGCGACAAAAAAAGTCGCGAATTTCAAGACCAATTTGTGGCGAAACGCAAATTAACTTCTGAAGATCTTTTGAATAGTTTTGAAGTTTTTTAGAGAATCTTCATAAAAATTTTCCCGAGGTTTCACTTGACGTCATTTTCATCTCTAAAGGTTGTCTCCGAAAAGAAAAATCTCACATCAAATAAACGACCAAGTCTCGCACTGTTTCTCTGTACGTCATTTCTAGAAGGAACTGTTAGAGAAAAATATAAGGTCATCATGAGTGCTATCGGTACCGATAGAACCATTGCGAACGCCAGAGGCCTGAATTCAACGTTTTTTTTTTTTGAAGAATTCTGATAGTAAGCCTTCAAATAAAGGTTTGGATCTGAAGGGAGAACAGTACCATTTGAAGTGCCTGCGGAATCCTCGCGCGCAGTCGAAAATAGTGAAAAGCCGGTGAAGACATAGCATGGCGTCAATAACTATCAAAAGGAACGAGGAACAGTTAAAAAGGAGAAAAAACCAGGTGATGAAAGGGCTGCTTTTTTGTGCACCAAATAGTCCATAAACTATCATTGTTAGAGGTTCCGAGAAGCCAATTAATGACGCAGTTTCCATCAAAGGTACTGCCACGTAGTAATCGTACTGAAAAAAGAGTTCATTTCGGATTCCCTGAATGTAGTTATGTATAATTCGATTGGTTATTGCGTTGTTTCCAGCTAGAGTTTCCTGGTCTCGAATATAACCGCCCATTTTTCCATTTGCCAAAATTGTTAACTACGTGCAGAGGGAAAACAAAAAAAAGTCATAGAAACATTTTTAAAACCATGTCACCAACCATTTTGGATTTTTATGGTTTCTCAAGCTATTATAAATAAATTTATGTCCAGTGAGCGAATGAATTAGAGAATCAGATCGGTCTTCTCTCACTCAGCTCGAATATTCTTACGCACCTTTCTGTCCTCTTTGAAAAACTTGACAAGTATGTATATAAAAATAAAGTGAAGAACAGGTAGTGTGACGAATTGAGCTGAGATGAACAATACCGATAAAATTGTAAGGAAGCTCATGAAATCGAGGACAAGTTTCGTAAAGTTACGCTAGAAGAAAAAAAATTTCGAATTAGGAGCTGAGGCAGGTGAATATCCCAATCTCTGTAAGGTTTTGTAGCTTGTTCTTATAAACAACCACAAAACTTTTCATTTTTTAACATTTGAAATGTTGATTTTTGGTTGTCTATACCAGGTGATTTTACTTAAATTTGCCGAGATACCTGGTCGAGCAGGTATATCCACCAGGCATGAATAAACCAGTCTCAAAGTTCATTCCAAAGTTCTAGTACTTCTCATGATTGTTTGCAGAAAAAGTTTAGAAGTCTGCTGGTTGCTTATGACAGCTGATTTCACGATTCAGTAACACAAATACCACCTTTATTTAAAAGAAAATGCGCAGAAAAAAAGTTTATTGTCACAGAACACTTGCCATGGTCTTGTTGGTCACAGTGATGAACATTGACTTCGGTCTTCGTTCAACTTTTCGAGCGAAATTCAGTGATAATAAAGACCAGAAAATTTTACGCTTTTGCGTGTTTCCAATTATGAAAGCCAGTGGGACAACATAACCTGCAAGTTAAGCGTTTGAAAATAAAAGATATTCTTCGGACCTGACATCAAGATGCTTTGAATGAATATAACCACTCCCCCATTGCTCGTCTATTGATTTTCAAATGGTATCATGCTGAAATACCGGTCGAACGAGGTAATCTTCAATTTGGTAGTTTTATTGAATTTCAGTTTAGCCTCAAACTCACAAAAGAGTAGATTGATATGGGTAAAGCTTGTAGAATAATTGCCTTATGACTCCGGGTATTGGAAACGGAAGTTCTTGACCTTTGCTTGTGGACACTTTTTAAAATCAGCAAATAACCACACGGTGTGAATACTGTTAGCGTTGTTTTGATGGTGACAGCGACCTGAATTCTCAAAATAAGCAGCTGATTCGAAAGTTACTAGTCTGAATGAAACGTGACGCAGAAAAGTTTTTCTGGCACCTTAAATTTGTTTTTGTGGGGCTCTTCTAATATTTTTTGAAGTCAATTCAATTTTTGTTTTATACTGAGTTTGATGAGAACATGAATGCTATTTTCTTCAAGGCACCTAACTTTTTTTCTAAGAATCTATTTTCACTTTCCGATTGATTGAAACTTAATATAAAGAGACATCTTCTTCAGCATTTAACAATCTAACTTTCTTGTAATGATAAACTCACATAGTATGGTGCTGTGAGAAGTTCAATTGCGATGCCCAAAATTTGGAGTGGATAAAAAAATTGAAAAACAATGAACGCTGCTGTGTAGATGATCATAATTATCGCGACCGGCATAGATAGGAAAAACAGCGGCGGTTAGGAACCTGGGAAAATTCTGATAAGTTTTTTTGACTCATTAAGCTCAAATTTGTGCTTTCTAGGCTTTGAATTTCAAAAAAATTAAAATATAGAAAACTTATAGCATATTTACCGCTAATGTGGGACTAAAACTCCTGCATAGATTTCTAAAGTTCTTATTTTTGTTTATTTTTTTCGCTAATTATTATTCTATTCAGTGGTGAGGCAGGCACATTGCCGTGGGGACGAAATTGAGGCGAATTGATTAAACCTTAAAATTCTTACCATTTGAAGTTTTTGCAAAACCCTTTTGCAATACTGAAAAAAGCTGAAAACTCGATGAAGGCATAAAACAGCGTCGTTGAATATCAGAGTATAAGGGCAAAACATGGCAGCGAAAAAAGAGAATACGAGAAATCCGTCGACCTCGGGCGAATTTGTGAAAATATACACCGATAATAGTTACAGTACCGCTCAAAAGTCTATTAACTTTTGGTTTTTGAGGATATCTCAGCGAGTACTCATCCGATTTATATATAACTTTCAGGGATTATGTAAAAATATACTTTGAAACATATACGGTATACAAAGACATGTCCGCAATGACTGTGACGCGTTTTTAGGCATTTTTTTATTGAATTCCATTGTTTTTATGCTTTTATTTTTTTATTTATTTTTTTATTAAATTTTTTTAAAATTAATAATGTTGCCATATGATTTTTTTCATGTTTTTCAGACATGGGAAGAACCTTTGGAAATAAGAATTTGACTGATAACGACAAAAGAGCCATCGTTGTGGGTCGTCAAAATGGACTGACCATGATGACGTTGGCAGGAATGTTCGGCGTGACAAAGGCGGGCATTTCTCAGTTCCTAAAGCGTCAGAAAGCTCAAGATGGCTCTACTAACAGCCAACGCACTGGAAGACCACGTGTCACTGATCGTAATGACGATAGGAACATTTTGAAGACGTCTAGAACCAATCCAAGACTCACCGCCCCTGCGATCAGACGGGAAGTTTTCTTGAATTCGCCATCTCCGCCATCCGTCTCGACCGTGAAACGACGTCTGAATGCTGCTGGAATCATGGGAAGACGTGCAGTGAAGAAACCGTTGATTTCTGAAAAGAATCGAGCCGCCAGGGTGAAGTGGGCGAAGGAGCATCTCAACTGGACCCGTCAAGACTGGAACAAGATTCTGTGATTCGACGAAACGGTCCTCCACCATGTTTCACAAAGGGTAATTGGTATTTCGGATGATATCTGGACCCAATTGGTCTACGAACTCATTGAATTCCGTCACTTCCGAAGAGGAGGAACTTGATTTCGTCGGACGACAGAATCTTGTTCCAGTCTTGACGGGTCCAGTTGAGATGCTCCTTCGCCCACTTCACCCTGGCGACTCGATTCTTTTTCAGAAATCAGCGGTTTCTTCACTGGACGTCTTCCCATGATTCCAGCAGCATTCAGACGTCGTTTCACGGTCGAGACGGATGGCGGAGATGGCGAATTCAAGAAAACTTCCCGTCTGATCGCAGGGGCGGTGAGTCTTGGATTGGTTCTAGACGTCTTCAAAATGTTCCTATCGTCATTACGATCAGTGACACGTGGTCTTCCAGTGCGTTGGCTGTTAGTAGAGCCATCTTGAGCTTTCTGACGCTTTAGGAACTGAGAAATGACCGCCTCTGTCACGCCGAACATTCCTGCCAACGTCATCATGGTCAGTCCATTTTGACGACCCACAACGATGGCTCTTTTGTCGTTATCAGTCAAATCCTTTTTTCCAGAGATTCTTCCCATGTCTGAAAAACATGAAAAAAATCATATGGCAACATTATTAATTTTAAAAAAATTTAATAAAAATAAATAAAAAAATAAAAAGCATAAAAAACAAAAAAATGGAATTCAATAAAAAAATGCCTAAAAACGCGTCACAGTCATTGCGGACATGTCTTTGTATACCGTATATGTTTCAAAGTATATTTTACATTATCCCTGAAAGTTATATATAAATCGGATAAGTACTCGCTGAGATATCCCCAAAAAACCAAAAGTTAATAGACTTTTGAGCGGTACTGTAGGCCTAAAAAACCCATCAGACTAACGTTTCCATGCATGGTACTGCTGCATAGTAATCGTACTGAAATATATAAAGAACCGTTTTTTTTTTTTTTGAATTCAGGATTCACCTTGTTATCATCACGATAGCATTTTATGAGAATTCCTATAAAAACAAGGTGAAGGATGCCAAGAAATATGAACTGAGCCGGCATGAAAACAGCCGTGAACGGATATAATGAACTTTTTGCGTCCAGTATTGTGAGATTGTTCATGATACGTTGACCGAATAAATAAAGACTTCTGTAGTTCTTGTCTGCGTTTTTTTCAAAGTTTTTCAAACTCAGAAGATTGAGCAGTTCGGACAGGTGTAACCAGAGTTTTTTTTCAGTGAACAGAGGCTGATTTTTCTTTTCAAAATAAAAACAAGAAAATACTTTGTTCACAGTCACGAGTAATATGAAAGCGGAAGCAATAAATAATTGCTGCTGACACTTTTTTTGTTACTTTTGACGAGCTGAGTTGGCTTGAAAATTATTTTTTTTTTGTAATTACCTGTTTTGGATGTAGTCAATGGGGCTCTTGAGAAGCAAAGAAATTTGCAAAAAAAAAATACTTCCATCTTTGCAACATAAATTAAGTTGAGAGAAAATGTCGTGTTTGCATGTTACCTTCATTTTTCTATGGCCTTGCCGGTTTAGAGATTTAGTGCATGTTTG
The DNA here is from genome assembly GCA_904845305.1 of Caenorhabditis auriculariae. NCBI lineage: Eukaryota > Metazoa > Nematoda > Chromadorea > Rhabditida > Rhabditidae > Caenorhabditis > Caenorhabditis auriculariae. The sequence continues at coordinate 55,725 of CAJGYM010000165.1, read as the reverse complement.
AAAAAAAAAATATACTTATATCAAGAATTTACAGTTGAAAAATTTTGATGGTCTTCGAATTTTCTGGATACAAAGATATAAGGATCAGAAAAATCTTTCAGTACAAAATAACGCAACTTCAGTCAATTTCTGAGTAAAACTGTCTTCATCAACCATGACACTTTTTTAATAGTTTGAAGACCCTCATTTCAATTGAATTTATTCGTTTCGCTGGTTCGAAAACTGTGCTACACTTTTTTCAATGGACACAAACCAAAGCTAAACTAGTTCAATATAACGAAACTCTTGGTGTGGACTCTTCTGTTTACGATAAAAAAATCGGTTTTTCTTCTTTTTAGCTTTCTGCTTTCAAAAAAAGCACAGATTTTTCTTCATCTTACTCTAAAAGACTGAATAAATTGATTGATATGAATTGACAAAATAACGCAACTTCAGTCAATTTCTGAGTAAAACTGTCTCCATTAACCATGACACTTTTTTAATAGTTTGAAGACCCTCATTTCAACTGAATTTATTTGTTTCGCTGGTTCGAAAACTGTGCTACACTTTTTTCTATTCACACAAGCCAAAGCTAAACTAGTTCAATATAACGAAACTCTTGGTGTGGACTCTTCTGTTTACGATAAAAATCGGCTTTCGTCTTTTAGCTTTCTCTCGAACGTATTTCATCGTGACCAAGTTCACGAAATATTCACGCTTCTGTGTGTTTCCAATAATAATAGATAAAGGTACAACATAACCTAAAAAGTTATTGTAACCAAAAAATCGTGATTTTGTGCCTGGACCTGACATTAGAATCGTGCTAATAAAAATAATAGCGCCTTGATTGCCTAATTGGTATTTGAAAGGTATGATTATAAAATATCGGTCGAAAGAAGTAATCTGCAATATAACATTACTGAAACATTTAGGCTTCATTTTATACTTACGAGAGAATAAACTGATATTGGCAAAGTTTGAAAAACAACCGATTTATGACTCCGAGCGTTGGAAGTTGAAGATATGGATAATTTTTTGTGGATGCTCCACAAAATGAGAAGATAGCCACACGGCGTAGACACTGTTATTATTGTTTTAACTGTCAAGGCGACCTGAATCTTGAAGTTTGATTCATTCAATTAGCAGAAGACTACAAAATTCTTATGACACACTTCTGGTTCACTTGAACTTATGTTTTATAATTTGGGATCGCCAAGGTCTGCTCACTTGGTCGCTTTTTTTTGCTCACGGGGTCGCTTTTTTTTTGCTCACGGGGTCGCTTTTTGCTCACGGGGTCGCTTTTTTTTGCTCAGTACTTCGTTTTTTTGCTATTCTAATTGCGCGAATAGTAGTCCTAATTGGGTGAAATAGGTTTGGCCAATATCTTATTTCACACGTAGATTCAGAATTTCATATTGGAAACGCAGAGAAAGTTCATCGAAGCAAAATTTTTTTTGAAAAGGCGACTTTTCCAGTGACAACCATATGATCTTTTTTCTTGCAAAAAAAGGCAACATTGAACATAGAAGTTTTTCAAAAAAATTGGGAATGAAGGATCTATGCTGTCAAATATGTTTGAATGGTCAGCAACTCGTATAAAGAAGTTATATTCTGTTCATAAAAAAGCAATGAAAATGACATCCAAAACGCCCTTTTTTTGAAATTTCTGTTCTGTTTCCAACATTGACTGACAACGATTGGACAAAGTGAAACATATAGATGAGCAAATTCTCTATCGTCTGGGAGTCAAAACTCGAAAAATGAGGTTTGGCTGCGTTTGGATAAAATACAAAATTTTCGAAAAAAATTTTTAAAAAAAATGAAGAGCGTATGCAGTTCTGCGAGCGGTGCATGCGGGAGAAACAAATTTGCGCGACGCAACGCTTTTCGAAATTATTTCAAGGACAACTTTGATGTTTTTTTAAATTTATACACTTTGTAACTGTTTATTTTCGTTTGAATCAATTTTACTTTCCTGATGGAAATTTAGTAAATAAATTAAAAATTACAATCAATTAAATCGAAAAAAAGAACAAGGGGACGGAGGCGCGCGTGCAAGTTGCATTTTTTTGATCTACCCATGTAACCCTGCCTTAACAGCTTTCAAGCCAAAAAAAGAGGTATCAAAAATGTTTTTTTTTATTTTTTTTCACGTTTTTCGGTTGAATATTCTAAAAATCCTGGTTATTTATTGAATCTCGCTGCCTCAATCTATAGGTAGCGACCGCAAAAGCCCCGCCCCTTTTCGCGAGGGAAAAAAAGGCCATTTTTTTGGTATTCCGTCTTTGATTGTTTCGTACAGCCGATAGAAACAATGAAAAAAATGATGAAAAAATTTAAGCATATATGTAGAAAAAGTTCCTCTTTCCGTTGAAAAGGTTTTTAGGTACTTTCCATGTGTTTCAACGGAGTGTCGTACGGAATAGTGAGGCGAGTTCGGAAAAATAAACTTAATTTTGCGTTTTGATATTCATCTAGGTCGCGGACAAAGTTGATTTTTTGAAAACTATTTATAAACAGTAAATGCAATTTTTTTAAGCCAAAAAAATAAAAAAATTCTATGTTCGCCGAAAAAAACTGAGAGGCGCGCAAAATCAAAAAAATTTTTCTCAATTGCAATGCAGTATTGGAAGAATTTTATGCTTTTTTTCATATTGAGAAAAAAACATTGCTCAAATAATACTTGTTGACAACTACAAGCAAATGTACTGTTTTTGAAAGGTGAAAAAAAGGTGGAGAATTTTTTTGGGGAGTAATTTTGAAACATTTCCCGGTCGAAGACACGCGTTTTTTTCTTACTCATTTATAAGAGTTTTTTTAATTTTCAAACAGATAAAGCAATAAAAATCAAAAAAATTCAAGATCGCCGAAAAAAATTTTTTCAACAAAAAAAGGTGAATAAAAGTGGGCGAAATTACATTTTTATGGGATTCAAAGAGCACTGTAGGCTGTATTTGTGCAGTCACTGAGACGAAAATGATGGTAAAGTGGGATTACAGCTCGTAAAACTTTCTCTTTTGGCTCCTGAAACCGTGCCGACCTTGCAAATGAGGGTGCGCGCAGATTGCATGAGAATTCGCAAAACCAAAATTTCAGTGCAAAAATTTTTGCTTTTCAATTACTTTTAAATATTGTTTTCTCCTCTTATTCTTAATATTTTTCGTTTTTCTTTTCTGTTTTCGCATACTACATGTTAAAATCATTGTTTTTATAACAAAAACGAGGAGCTAGCTTGAGTTCGAAAAATAGGTCTGTGGTCCCTATCTATAGGTTCCTTTTCATTTTTCTTTCATTTTTTTCTTTCATTTTTCATTGGTGGCAGTCCCTATTTACAATGCTACATTTTTTCGCGGGCGACTAGCGTTTCGATTTCAAACATAAAACCTACATTGTATGGGGTTTCGAAACGGTCGATATTGAGAGCTATCGGATTTCGCGGATCCGAATAAGTGAGTATTGAAGAAGTAGTGTACGCGGCCATATAAGCGGCAACAGGCCACGATGAGATTATTGAAACTGCTAAAGGCCTGAAAAACTTTTTTCTTATTGGATTGTCCGTTTTTTTTTTTGAACTTTCATGCATTATCTCGATTAAGGTTTTTACAGACTGAAATTTTCACTTTTTTTCTGGCACAAGGAAGATAATATTTAACCCCGCAGATTCCTGGAATAAGTGAACGTGACCGAACTTTTCCTGAACAGTGAAACGATTATCAGAACCTTACCATTTGAAATTTCTGCAAAAGCCTTTTGCGACATTGAAAAAGCTGAAAACTCGATGAAGGCATAAAACAGCGTCGATGAATATCAAAGTGTAAGGGCAGTACATGGCGATATAGAAACGACTTCTGTCAACAGGAGAGAACGTCAACCCCAGAATGACAATGTAGAAAGTTTCTGCGAAACCCGTGAAGCCAATCACAGAGACAGCTTCCATCCACGGCACTGCCGCATAGTAATCGTACTGAAAAAAATTTGTGCATTTTTTTCTAAATTTCGTATTAAAAATCTCCATCTTTTTTTGTTTATCAACGAATTTCCACCAATAGCCCTTTTCTTATTCTCTTATTTTTTTAAGTTTGTGATTGTCTGATGCGATCTATTCAATTATTAGTTAAGAATACTCGAAACACGCAAAGTTATATCACAGCATGTGGTACCGAAAAAAAAGCCTAAGGCAAAATGTGCAGAAAACGGTTAAAATGGTTTCCTTCGAGTTATCAACTGTAAACACGCGTTTTCTTTCGTTTTTCTCATGGTAAGGTACCTAGGACAGTTCCCTCCAATTTAAAGCTACCCAGTGAAAAGCAACCTTCGAATTTTTTCTAATTTTGTTCTGATAAAACCTTTTTTCACTTTGTAGTGTTCGGCAAGTGCATTTTTTTCCGTACTCTTTCTCACCCAAGGCTACTTATAGAAAAATTATACGCGATTAAAACATGGGAAAATTCTCTTGATTAAACCTTTTTATCATCTCGATAGCATTTTATGAGAATTCCGATAAAGATAACGTGAAGTGCAGCAACGAGGACGACTTGAGCTGTGAGAAGTACAGACAAATGTTCATAAGAAGGGACTATGCTAGCCAAAGAAAAATTGATCACTCATTTTTCTCCTACTAAGAAGAACAAAAATAATCTCAAGTTTTCGAAGTTTGACTGAAAGAAATGATGAAAGTAAGAGGGTTGAACCATTGTGACAGGTGGAAACTTCGGAATATTTAATAAATGAAAACCATAAGAATGTACAAAGTAAAAAAACTACTTTCTTTTTTTGGATATCAAATTCGCATAGAAAAATTTGAACCAATGTTGATGATTTACGTAGAAGTTTGGCTACTGTATTTCAGACGGGATTGTTTTTCGATAGACGATTTTTTTCATCCATGAAGCCTAAGAACCAAATGGTTGGAACAGGTGAAAAAAATTATTATATTTATATGCAATGCATTTTTTTCAATAGCTCAAACTATAACTTGCGGATGGAAGCAGGTGCTTAAAGGTTACTGTAAAAGCTGCAAAAAATCTTTTTCACAATACGTTAATGAAAAGTTATGGAGAATGGTATCCCATCTGCTATGGAAATCAAGACGATATTCAAAAAACCAGTTCTTTCATTACCACAGAGCTTCTAACGAACTGTTTTGGTTACAGTAAACATCATTTTTCGCGATTTTTTGATTTCTTGGATGTTTTTCAATTTCATTAAAGACAAAAACATCTTCCTTTTTTGAGTGTTTCCAATAATAAATGATAAAGGGACGATGTAACCTGAAATTTAACATTATGTAAAGAAAACAGGATGAGTCCCTTGCACCTGAAAAGAGAATGAGCATGACAAAAAGAAGAGTTCCTCCGTTGTAAAACTCAGTATCAATAATTTTGATCATGAAAAATCTGTCGAATGAGACGACCTGTAGCTTTGAATTGCTTATGGCTCTCCATTTAATTATGAACTCACGAACGAGTAAATAGAGATTGGTAAGGCCTGCAGAATGATTGCGCTGTGTCGCTGAGCGTTTGAAACCGAGTTTATCGACTTTTGCTTATTCACACTCCACAATATAAGAAGATAGCCACATGGCGTCGACACTGTCAGAATCATTTTCATAGTTAAGGCGACCTGAATTTTCCCAATGAAAAAACGTTTTGAGATTCGTTGCATCATGCGTTAACCGAGCGCCAACTTCAAACATTCCGTAAAAAATGAATTTTTTTTTAAAAATCATCTTTTGGACCGTAGTGAGTCGGGGGATTTGATAAAAATTTTGGAAAAGTAGATTTCGAAAAACTTTTCGAGAAATGACTCAAAAAATCAATTTACTTCGTAGGGAGTTTGGAGGAGTACAACTGTTTCAGCTGCAAAATCTATAGGAGCCAGATCAAAAAGTATGGACATTGTTGTGTAGGATACGATGAGAGATGCGAAAGGTATTGAGAATAGTATTGCGATGCCCAAGGGCCTGAAATTGAAGCATATATGTTTCTGTTAGTGAAATATTTCATCGAAATAAATATCCTCATGAAAAACTCTTCAGAAAGAAATTTTTCGTTCGTATCTGAATTGTAAAAATTTTTTTCTCGGTTAAAATTGATTCAAACCCGATTTCTTGAAGCCTGACTTTTTGAATTTTTTTATTCAAATTTATGCAATCGTCTAATATTTAGTTCTGCTCGGTGGTATGAAAAAAAGACCAGCGAAAATTCAAACGGCGACTTTTCCGAATTTTTCATACCGCTAGGGAACTTTCCGACGGCTACCTTTCCGACGAATCTTTTTCCGACTTTTTTTCTCGATAAAATCTTCGTTTTTAATCTTTCTATATAAAGTAGGTAGTTGGTTGATGATTAAAACACAAAGAAATAGAAACAAAAAAATTTTTATAGATTTTTTTGCAAATTGAAAAAAACATAAGAGAAAAAAAGTCGGAAAGGGATCCGTCGGAAATGTGACCGTCGGAAAGTTCCCTAGCGAAATGAAAAAATCGGAAAAGTCACCGTTTGGATTTTCGCTGGTGTTTTTTTCATACCACCTTCTGCTCTTTATTGAGTATCAATATCTCACAATTTAAAATTCCTGCGGAAGGCTTTTGCGATTTCGAAAAAACTGAAGACTCGATGAAGGCATAGAACAGCGTCGATAAATATCAGGACATAAGGACACAACATTGAAACAAAAAAACAAATCGCATCAAACAAGTTGATCTCTTCGTAAGGCGTTTTTAGAACGAAAATCGAGCAGACTTCAGTGAAAGTTGCGAAGCCAAGTAAAGTAATTAGTTCCATCCATAGTACAGCTGCATAGTAATCGTACTGTAAGAGCTTCTTCACTGTTACGTTACATCATTCAAATCCAACCTTTTTGTCTTCTGGATAACATTTTATAAGAATTCCAATGAAGGTAATGTGAAGAATAGCAACAACAACGACTTGAACAGACATGAACGCTATCAAATAGGTCCAGGAAGGGATCATACTTATGTGAAACATAGAATTCCTTACGCCTTGAGGTGCCTCGAATGTCTTATCTCAAACAACAGAAAAATTTTGCGGTGTTCCAATTTATTTTGGACTTTGAACTGCAGTAGGTTAGCCTGCAGCGACAGCTGTTTTCTCTACTCAATTAATGAAGCAGAACCCTTAAAAACAAGTTTTTATGAGTTTTCACTTTTTTTTGGATGTATTGACGTAGTAAGTAATCTTTCACTTGAACATCACAGTAAAGAGCATCTGCTTTCAATATTCCCTTCCTCTCACAAAGCCAAAAAAACTATTCTCTTAATGACTCGTTTCAACGCGCAAGTCAGTTCAAGACGAATAAGTCTCACATTGACTATACCATCTTTGGCGCTCCGCTCGTGACTTTCGCTGTGTGAGCCAGTTTGAGTCCGACTTATTTTAGTTTTTCTTAATCCATTTCTTATACGATGGCTTTTTTTGATATAAAACTTTCAATGTCAATGAAACGCTTGAAGAACTTTTGAACTTAATTTTATACTTTAGTGAAAGAAAAACAAATTTCAGTTTTGAAGTAGTCACACCAGTAGATGCTTTGGCTTTTTTTGAACGAAAAATGTGAATTAATTTATTGTAACAGAGCTCGTGACGTGGATAATGCTGTTCACAGTTTGCATAGGCTTTTTCGTTTCAAGTTTTTCGGAAGTTGTTCAGCGTGATCAATGATATGAAAAATCTTTCTCTTCTGTGTATTTCCAATAATAAAAAGATAGAGGTACGACGTAACCTAAAAATTTATGTATCACGAAAAATAATTTTGATTTGTTATCACCTGACATAAGAAGAATCGTGACAAAAATGCCGCTCCCTCCGTCGCCCAGCTGATTTTCAATAAGTGTGGTTATGAGATACCTGTCGAACGACGCAACCTGTCATTTCGCAACTTTTCTTTGAAATTCTCCAATTTCTAACATACAAAAGAATAGATTGATATCGGCAGCGCTTGAAAAACTATCGCCTTATGAGTCCGGGGATTAGAAATAGAAGATATGGATTTTTTCCTGTTTACACTCCACCAAATGAAAAGATAGCCACACGGCGTGGACACTGTCAATATGATTTTCCCAGTTAAGGCGACCTGAATGTTCAAAATGAACAAGTGATTATTTAGATGATTAGAGAAATTTGATTTTTCTAATTATTGGAAAAGCTTGCTGGCTCCCATCTTACAAGAGAGCGAAAATGAACAAACGTAGTATGAAGTTTCGAGGTGTTTCTTCAGGTTATCGATGTTATTGCCTGGTGAAAAATCGACGATTATAGACACGACTGTGTATAGGACCATAATTAGTGCAAATGGAAAAGATGAAAGTATTGCAAAAGATAAAGGCCTGAGAGAAAGGTTTTACACTAGACATAATACTCGCTTACCACTTGAAGTTTTTGCAAAAACCTTCTGCAATGTCGAAAAAACTGAAGACTCGATGAAGGCACAAAACAAAATCAATGAAGATTAAAGTATACGGGCAAAACATGGAAACTATAAAGCAGAGTGTATCGATGGCGTTTACATCATCAAACGACGTTTCCAGAACGATGAGTATACCAACTTTAGTGAAAGTGATGAAGCCAATTAAAGTCACCAGCTCCATCCAAACTACAGCTGCATAATAATTATGCTGCAAAATTGAAAATTTTGAAAACAGTATTTAGTTGAATTCGCATACGAAGATCTTATAAAATGAAAAATAAATTTCAATTTTTTTGATCCATTTTGGACTCGTAAAGCCGTTGATTGATCAGAAATCACCTTTCTGTCTTCGGGATAGCATCTGATGAGGATTCCTATAAAAATGAGGTGAAGAATCACAACAAAAATGATTTGAGCTGCTATAAATGTAGTCCAATAACCGTAGTTGGGCACCACAGTTTGGTGAATAGTTTCATTACTCATAGAAGCCTGGAGGAATTTATTTCAGTTTTATGACGGAGTTTTCTCGTTGCGTGGGCTTGATCAGGACAAAAATGTCTTGAAGTAAGCCTTCTTGTCAAAAAAAGTTAAAGTTCATAAGGTGGAGCCGCTGCGACAGGTGGAACCACAAAAAGTCTCTCATAATCTCAAAAAAAAATCTGCTCAAAGCATATATTGCAGACACGAATAATACTGTTTTCTCTCCATGCATCGTTGTACTATAGTTCTTCTCATCATTACTATTATCACAGTACTGCCAAAGTAATTTCACGACTAAGCTCTTTGTATCAGACGGCTTACCATCGAAAACATATATGAACGGGCTACATAATAAGGAAATCATAAGGAAATGATCATTTCGATTGACGCCTCTAGAGTTTTGAGTTCAAAACATTGATTTATAAAGGTTATGACCTTCAGGTCACTGCAGCTGTGTAATTTTCAAAAAAATCTCCTTGATTTTCATGGTCTTGAATTTCAAGACCTGATTTGCATAAACTTTGAAAATCAAAATTTTAAAATATATTGAGAAGACCTTGGAATCTTTTCTAACTCCTATAAAAATTTCATTTTACGCGCCATTAGTCTTGAAACTGTCTGACCTATCTGCACCCTCTTGCCTCTTCCGCCGGCGCAATAATGGAAAAATAGAAAGAGCAAATCAACAAGAGAGACCATTGAAGATGTAAAGAAAAGGCGTCGGCGCCCCAAGTCGATTAGCCGAGGTCCTATCCTGATATCATTGGACTGGCTCCAGTGACATATCTGTCACTTGTGTGTGTGACGGCTGGGGATTATGAAGTCGTGGTTTCCCACTACCAACATTTCTTAAACCCCTTGGTTGGGTCATGGCGGGGATCGAACTTGTCACCCTGTGGACCGTAGACAGGCACACAACCTGTTGCGCTACGGCACGCCCCGAATGATTCATAGATTCAACAAGAAAAAAATTATCAAAAAAACTTTTTAATGTTTCTAAGACATGATTTTTTTAAAGTCAAGATGTGTTAATGAAGTTTTGGGAGAGTTTTTCTCTAACTGAAACCGTTTTTTTGAGCATCCGAACTTCTAGTCTCATTGCCATAGTTTGAAACATTCAAGTACATCTGCGCTCTCTTTTTTTTACGGTAAAGCTCTTCTATCCTTTCGCGCTCTCATTTTACTGATATTTTGTCGGTGAGAGCAAAATAAATACACAGACAGGTCAGATTTTTTTATTTCGTGGAAAAAAGGTAAGTCAAGGTGGCGTTGAAGGGAAAATTGCAGCAGCTGGAAGTCAGGGATAGTTGGAAAAGCTCAACTTTAGTTGTCGAATACGAAGTGGCTTCTTTGGTTTCAAATTTGTATACGACAATTTATTTTCCGACTTTTTTTATTGATAGTCCATTATCAGTTTGCTCTTTTGAGAGTTCAATGACGCACGGCACTGAATTTCAGTTTTAATAGAAGAACGAGACAACATAGGTTTGTTATTAACGTAAGGCTCCTATCTCGTTCAGCGGGCTCATCATATTGCAGTATCTGAATATTTTGATTCAATATTTAACATTCAAAGTTTAAAAAATACTACAAGTGAAATCATCAGGTTATAATAGCAGCGCTCTTCACGTGGACTGTCTTGTTCGCGGCGAAAAATCGGTTTTCGTCTTGTGAGTTCTCTCAGTTGTTTCAGCGTTAGTAGGGCTATAAACATCTCCCTCTTCTGACTGTTCCCAATGATGAAGGATAAAGGTACAACGTACCCTGAAATTTTTTTAATAAAAAGTCGTTAAGGTAATGCGTTCGAACCTGACGAAAGAATCAGTAAAAAAAGAAAAAGAATGGATCCTCCGTTGCTCATCTGATTATCAAAGAGTTGAATAAAGAGAATCCTGTCGAACGACGCAATCTATCATTTCAATAACTTTCCTGAGCTTTTTTTCCAACAGTAGTTCGAACTCACGAAGGAGTAAATGGATATCGGCAGGGCTTGCAATACGATTGTCTCATGTCTCCGGGAATTCGAAACGGAAGACATAGACAATTTTTTTGTGGATACTCCATAAAAATGAAAAAGATAGCCACACGGCGTGGACACTATCAGTAGAGTTTTTAATAGTGATCGCTACCTAATTTTTGAAACAGATGCATGAAAGTTAACAGTTTTTTTAATAAACTTACATAGTATGCATTTCGGATAGTATCTATTTGGATAAACCGCACCGGAAATAAAGAAACATAGATGGTCACTAGTGTGTACAAGAATATAGTTAGTGCAACTGGTATAGAAAACAGCAACGAGATGGCCAGAAAACTGAAACAAAATACTTTTCTACAGCAGAAGAAGCGATGTGTCTTGGTTGAATGAAAATAACTCAAGGCTATATAGCTTTTCACAACTTTGTAATTCGTTAGATTGAAGGGTTAAGCTGGCTCTATTGAACCTAAAATATTTCCAGAGTAGCCAATTTAAACGACTATCAGAAATTTCAGGACCGCTTTAGCGTAAACGAAATAGGAATTTCTCCCGCGACAGCAAAAGTTATGAAAACTTACCATTTTAAGTTTTTACGAAATCTTTCCGCGACATTGAAAAAGCTAAAAACTCGATGAAGGCATAAAAGTGCGTCTATAAAAATAATCAAGTGGGGGCAAAGCCAAGAAACAAAAAAGCAGATAGCGTCGATGTAGGCGTTCTGATTCATTTTTCCAAAAAAATTTGGAAAGATCTCAATAAAACTCATGAAGCCAACCAAAGTGACCAGCTCCATCCAAAGCACCGCCACATAGTAATCGTGCTAAAAAAAGAGCCCTTACTTATAGACAATGTTTACTTTATTAATAAAAAAACTACAAAAAAACGTATCACCTTTTTTTGTCCTCTGAATAGCATTTTATCAGAATGCCAATAAAGATAAAGTTGAGAACAGCAATAAAAAAAGACTTGAATGGACACAGGCGCGATAAAAAAATTTCGTGCATGGTCACGGAAAAGATTTTAAATAGTTTTGAAAAAAATGTTTATTCTTATTTAGAAAAGAACGAAAAACTTTGCTGTTGATAGTTTCGCCTTTGTAGTTAGAGCATAAAAATTCAGGAGGCGGGAAAAACTGAAACAGGTGAAAAACACACGATAATATTCATAAATAAAAAAAGCGGAAATGATGTAAACTTCAATGAAACCTTTTTGTTTAACAAAGGAAATTGTTTTTTTAATCGCCGGTTGAACTTTTGTCGAAACTTTGCTGAAAGGTACTATAAGACCTCTTCTTTCCAGAACGTCAATAAAATTTCTCGCAATAGATCTCGTTTTCGAGTTATGAAGCTTCAAAGTTTGCACGCTGAATGAGTGCTGCAAGGCAAGAGGGAATTTGGCTTGCGTAAGATCCCCCTACTCCAGTTGGCAGCGTGGTGTAGTGGCTAGTGTCCTTGCACTGTGGTGTCTATGAGCGGGGTTCGAAACTTTTTGAAGAAATTCGTTTTTGCCAAAACTTTTCTAGGAGAAATTTATCGACATTGAGGAAATGGACCAAAACTTCCTTTCCATAACATAGTTCTCACTTCACTCGATTCACCAAGACTTTCGACTTCATTTTCCTTCGGCCCATGGGCATGATCAATAGATCACTTTCTGTATTTTTTTCAAGAATCTAGAGGAGACTTACTCATCTTGCTGTGGCGTGAGTTTTCATTTGATTTTTTTTAAATCATCAACTGGACGGAAACGCTGATTAAAACGCTGTACCTTTCAGCAACGTTTCGACAAAAGTTCAACCGGCCACCAAAAACACTTCCCTTGTAAGGGTAAATTTTTTCGATAAAACCGAAACGGAACATCTAGCCTTTAGTCAAGTCTAAGTTTGACCTTTTCAGTGTTGAGTTTGTAGTCGAGAGGAACGTTTGTAATTGGATCGATGAAAAAATTCAAAATTTTTGTCAATCAAATTTCATATCAAAGGACTCAAACTTGAAATTTTTGGGTTCGAATCGAGAGAAATCTCTTCTTGACGATGTCGTGGGTCATGTTCACGTGAAAGTCTCACAATCGGTCAGTTCTTTACAATTTCAAAGAAAAAATTTATTGATTTCCCGTCGCAGAAGTGTCCAGGAGCACGAAATTGATTCCTACTTTTTTTGATTCATATCGATAAATCTTCAGATTGATGAATTTCTGGATATTAGGATCAAAAAGACGGAGGATTATTTTTTTCATTCATTATATAACAATAATTATGGCAGCAGATGAGGAAAGTAGATTTTAGGTGATCTTCGTTGAAAAAAACTTTTCGTACAGGAACAAAAGCGAATTTTCATGAGAAATCCGAAGATTTTTCTCAACCTGACATAAGAAGAATTTTGTAGAAAGCACCACATCCTAATTCTCCCATCTCCTTAACAAGAAGTGTGGTTAAGAAGTTTTGTCAAGCTATGCAACCTGTGTTTCACAAGTTTTCTTTTGAAATTCTCGAGTGGAGATTGAGGCTCACAAAAGAATATATCGATATCGGCAAAGTCTGTAGAGCGATCGCTTTATGACTCCGGATGCTCGAAACAAAAGATAGAGACAGTTTATATAATATTATTTATTTACAGGCAGGACAAAATAACATGTACAGAGAAAAAAATTTGGCATTAAGCCTGAAATAAATAAATAAAAGGCACTTGAGGCCCTCACGAGCCTCTGAGCCAGTAATAAAAAGAATAAGAGGTGAGGATTGCACAAGGGAAAGTAATTAGAAAAGAAAGCATTATAAGTTATGACACAGTGTAGCACAGGTGAATGGGGAATTTAATTGTTTGTGATGATATAGACGCGCATAAGATGGATGAGAGTAGGGCTGAAGCACGGGTACCTGGTTCAACGGAGACTGGTGGGAATAGTTCCGAAAAGGAAATTATTATCGAGGGATAGTAACAAAGACCTGAAACGTTCTGGAGAAACATTGAGGTTTCCCAATGTAGCCAGTTTATTCCAAAGAGGGATGAACGTCTCAAAGAAATTTTCGAAACGAATCCCTACTCTGATAAGACGTGATGGAGCACGTACCGAATTTGATCTCCTGAAAACACTGTGAGAAACTGGCAAATGACTCTCCTTAATATAAATTTTATGTAGTGTTCTTAGACAAAATTCGACTCGTCTTCTAAAAAGAGAGTTTGTGTTAATCTGAGCTAACCTGTCTTCATAACTAGAAAACCTAATGTTTGATCTCATGAATGTTTGGCGAGTAAATTGACGGAAGATGTTTTCGAGGGTGTAAGATAGTTCTGAAGCTAGGGGGGGACTGAACAACTCACAACAGTAGTCCATATAGGGAGCAACGTACGTAAGAAAAATCCGGCTCATTAGAGCGGGAGACAGGGCGCGGAACGCTCTGATGATTTGTTTACTTTTTAGTTTGCATAAGGCTATAACTTTACGAAGGTGAGGCTCAAATGTTAGTTTGTTATCAATAAGAATGCCTAGATCGCGAACAGCTTCAGCGGAAGAGATAGGTATATTATTTATAGTATACTGAACATGAGGGTTGCTACGGCCTAGATGGAGAAGGGTGGTTTTGTGTTCGGCCAGGGGAAGACCCCATTGACTAGACCATTGGAAAACGTTGTTGAGACCTTGCTGAAGCGCTATGGGATCGTCAGAAAAAATTTTAAGATCATCAGCAAAAAGATAAGCCTTTACATTATCAGATAAGTTGCTGATAATGTCATTAATGAATATTATGAATAAGAGTGGGCCGCAGACTGTTCCTTGCAAAACTCCAGATGCAATGTTAAAAGATGAGCTAGATATGATACCTTCACTAATGACAAATGATTTTCTATTGGATATGAAGGATGCGAACCAGCTAATAAGTTTTTGGTCGAAACCGAAATCTTGGAGCTTGGCGAGCAGAAGGTTATGGGGGAGCATGTCGAAGGCTTTGAGAAAATCGATATATACTACGTCTACGTTATTACCAAGAGCTAGGGATCTCTTCCAGTCAGTTTCTCTTTGATTCTCCACAAAATGGGGAAATAATCACACGGCGTGCGCCCCAATAGTGTCATCTTCATTGTTAAAGCAACCTGAATACTCGAAATAAGAAGGTGCTGCAAATTTACCTAATCTATGTGAGAGGGTCATGCAAATCAGTGCGACAAAACCCAAACATAGTACAGATTCTGAAGAAGTTTTTTCACTCTATCCGCTGTCTCGCTCGGACTAAGATCGGTGAGTAGAGTTACAACTGTGTAAAAGACCATAATCAGGGCGACTAGCAAGGCCGCTAGCCACTACACCACGCCACCTGATGGCAGTGGTAGTTAGCCGCCGCGACATATTCTCTCCTCCTATCTTATGCATTTTTCGCGTGTAAACTTTGAGTTGCCATAACTCGACTAGAACGCAAAAGGGGCACTTTTTTCAACTTTATTAGTATCAGGGTGCACTAAATTACCTATATACCAACCCACCACCTTTTGCACTCCCCGTGTTAGGCACCATCACAACGAATAACGAGTAAATTTTGATTGAACTTGTAAATCCGACTAAAGTTATTATCTTTATTCATAAAACCGCTGCATAATAATCGTACTGAAAAATATTTTTCTATATACATAAATCATCATATCCTGAACTTATTCGTTTTTGTTGTTCATAGCATTTCTTCATAATCCGTATCAAACTTTTTTTAAAAATAAGAAATAGGGCTCAATTCCCAAACGTTCACCTTTTTGTCTTCTGGATAGCATTTCATAAGAATTCCTTTCTCAAAAATTTTTATAAAAAAACAGGCAAATAATCTCATTTTTCATGTTTAAGATGTCGGGTTCTTTATATTTAAATCTTTGAAAAAGTTTCACATTCTACAGTGATCCTTAAAAAGGCTTGAATGGGGACAAGTTAGAAAACGCTTTCCTCCTGTTTCATTTTTAACCGTGCCAGCCAGACTTTTTCAGAGTACTGCTCAAATTTTACAGTGAGCCCTCCTATATAAGTTTCTCACGTTCCCAGAGGTCAGAAAAACATATTCTTCAATTTGAAACGCAACATCACAATGTTCTTTTAAAAAATCAATGAGTAAAGTATTCAGTTCCTTCTATCTGAGCTCTTTACATGGACTACATTGCTCGTTGAGAATATCGATCTTTGTCTTGCTCTAAATTCTCGTATAAACTTCAACGATACTAAATTGAAGAAAATCTTCCGCTTTTGTGAGTTTCCAATGAGGAAAGACAGAGGCACAACGTAGCCTGAAAACACTATCAGTTTATCCGTGGAAAACTAGCGAGTTTTGAAAATAAATGACAAGCTGCCGAAACCTGAGATAAGAAAGCTGAGTAAGAAAAGGGTGCCTCCTTCATTGCTGTTGACTTGATTTTCAATTGGCGTTGTTACGAAAAATCTGTCAAAGGAGGCAATCTGGAATTTTACATCAATGTATGCTATCCATCGTCACTTTGAACTCACAAAAGAATAAATCGATATGAGCAAAGCCTGCAAAACAATTGTCTTATGGCCTCGGTTGTTAGACACCAAACTTGTGGATTTTTGCCTGCTCACGCTCCACAAAATAAGTATATATCCACACGGTGTGAACACGATGCAGACTATTTTCACCGTCATGCAGATCTGAAAACTTTGAGTGTCTGGCGTTTTGTGGTTATTTCAATTATAGACAAGCGCAACATGTATGTTTATAAATCTTACTGACACTGTACGGTAGATCGAGAAACGCAAGCTCATCAGCTATAGCTTCATCTTTTTCAATAGCGTACCCTACAGCATTTGCTGTGTAGAGAATCATAATCAGCGCGAATGGAACCGATAAAAGTATTGCAACAAACAAAAACCTGCAAACCTTCAGTGTCATTGAGTGAAATTTTTGAAAGGTTTCGAAACTCTTCTGTTTCTATAACCCGCGGGAGGTTCTATCTTTTTCAACAAATCAAAAAAATAAATCAAAAAAAGGAAGAATGTAAATCCTAAATCAAAAAAATCAAATATAAATGGCTAGCGATTTTTGACTATCCTTCGCAAAGATATAAAACAAATTTTAAAAAAAGTCCTTGTTCGCTCACCATTTAAAAAACCTGCAAAAAAATTTTGCGAAATCAAAAAAGTTGAAAAGTCGGTGAAGGCATAATAAAGCGTCGATAAATATCAATGAATAAGGGCAAATCATCGTTGTAAGGAAAACTAAATCAAGATACTCGTAATCATCAGGTGTGCCCTGAGTATAAACAAAATATGTTATAATCAGAGAAACGAAGCCAATCAGAGACACGGACTCCATAAAAGGCACAGCCGCATAGTAATCGTGCTGAAAACGGCTTCCTCAGAAAGCGATAGTCCATTCATTTCTATTTAAAAGCAAAAAAAGGTTTTATTTGTTGCGAAGATTTACTTGTTGCGTTCGCGACGCGGCTATTGGAGAGAAACGCAAACTTGAACGTGAGTAGCCTTTTCTGATAATTTTTCAAACCATTCCTCTGTTTGAAGTATTTGCGGCACGCCGTAGCGCAACAGGTAGTGGGCCTGAATGGTTAAACGGTCCATCGCCCAGTTCTTCTTTCACCTAGAGCAAGATCTGCGGGCCAGAGCCCGCAGATCTTGCTCTAGGTGAAAGCTTCGGAGCTTCTACACGGAAAATTCAGTCGGATAAGGAATATCATAGAAAACAGAATTTTCGCACTTTTTCCTTTCTTCCTAAAGCTGCGTTTCGAGCACAACAAGTTATCGCATTAAGCTCGTATCTAGCATCTTTAAAACCGCGAAAATTCGATTATAAGTTCACCTCTTTTCGCATTTGATTATAAAGGCATGTGGCGCCTGCGAGACGGACCTCTTTTCAGTAAACCCACCTTTTTGTCATCGGAATGACACTTTATGAGGGTTCCAATGAAGACAATGTGAAGTGCGGCGAGAATCACGATTTGAGCTAGTATAAGAACGTTTGAAGCATCATAGGAGATGATCATTCTCAAAAAGATGAAACTTCTCAATCCACGAGAAGTCTCCGATTTAATTCCAATTCCTTGGAAGAAAAAAACTTGAGTCTCTCTTCAAGTTGAGAAAAACTAGTTGGAGAAAGTTGTAGACAATTTTTTTTTTGAAACTTGAAATTCCGAGAGCTGTGCGTTTGAAACAGGTGAAAAATTGTCTTCAATCAACTCAAAATAAATTTGAAAAGAGAAGGTTGCGAAACTTGATGCACGAAACTTTGGTGCACGAAAAGGCGTTTTCGAACTTGTTTTAAACAACTTGAAAAATCTTTTCTGAAATGGGTTAGCTCATATTTCTTTTTATACTTTCCGTGTACTTTCTTCACTCTGGTAGCTCTCTCAATCGGCCGAGGCTACCCTAGAGTGTACACGGCGTCCGTGCCCGAGCCCCACCATCACCGCCGTGCCCGTACCCGCGAAACTGAGGGGATCTACTTGTGGAAGAACGAGGCGAAGGACCGTAAGACCATGCTTTCAATTCAATCGATTACAAGTTTTGACTTCTTTTTCGCCAAAGGCGGTGTTAGTACCGCTCAAAAGAGCAATTTTTTTCACCGCCTAGTCAATTCCATCTGACTAAAACAACCAATAAATATTGATTGATATACAGGGGTGACAAGTAAATATTGAAACGCGTTTGAAACGTTATAACTTTCTCAAAAAGTCAACCAAACACCACCAAACTTGATACAAATTTTATTCATACAATATAGAAACAAAATTCAAGAATAGTTTTCAAAAACGTCCTCCTTTAGCATTGATAACGGCCTTCAGTCTCTTCGGATACGCATCGATCACGGCACGAAGGTAGTCGTCGTTGATTTCGTCCCATTTCTTGATGAGGGCGGTCTTCAGAGCTTTGATACTTGGGTAGTTCTTAGAAGAGACCTTATCGGTCAAATATCCCCACACGGCATAGTCCATCGGGTTGAGGTCGGGTGAGGAAGCAGGCCAATCAGCAGCCGAGATGAACTCGGGAAAATTGGCGCGACACCACTCTTGAGTCCCTTTGGCACGATGAGCGGGGGCGCCGTCTTGCTGGAAGGTCCATGGTCGGTTTCCGTAGTGAGAATTGGCTCAGGGCAACACCCTCAACTTCAAAATCTACTCCCTGTAGTATACTTGGTTCACTTTGACTCCAGGATCCAAAAAAATCAGCGGAGTTTTGCCGTCAGCGGTAATTCCGGCAAAAACCATCACGGAAGCCGGATGCGAAGTTTTATTCAGAATTTTTCCTTTTTCACAGGCACTCTGATAGTCAGTAGCGATGATCCGATGATTTTGGCCGTTCTTGTTCGCCTCCACAGTGAAGATTTTCTCGTCGGTAAACAGCGTCGTCAGATGCGAGCCATCTTTCGTGCCAGCGAGCAGCTTTCGAGCCTTTTCCATCCGCAACGTCTTTTTTGATTGAGGAAGGCTCCTTTCTGCATACGGTAGGGAATCATCTTCAGCTTGTCCTTGACAATAGTTCTCATCGATTCTCGACTCATTTCGTATTCTTTTGACATCTTTCTCATGCTTCTTTCCGGAGTGCGTCTGATTTTCTCTCGAACGGCTTTGACTGCTTCTGGAGTCGTGACGGTGACTGGAAATCCCCTTCTTTTGATGTCATCTGAAGTACCGAGATGCCGATAGCGTTGTGCAGTTCGAAAAACGAGAACACGAGACACTTTCAGCTTTTTAACGATCTCTGAATTCGTCATTTCGCTTTTGACACAATCAATGATTGCGGTACGGTACGGAGATGGAGCCACCATTACCTGAAAACCGAAAAGTATGAGCTGTAACTTCAAACACATGATAAGTGAGCATGAAAGAACGATATAAACAAAAAAAAAATTCAAAGGCCAGTCCTTTGTGCAAAAAGCAGCGATCAAACAAAAAACGGTTTCAATATTTACTTGTCACCCTGTAAATCAGATGCGCGATAAATTTGTTTTATTTTGCTCGGTTTTTTTTTTTGCAGTGCTCACAAGGGCTGTGTGCGCGGTGAACATCGAGTTATGAATTGAGGCGTTTATGGTAGATAGAAATAATGACTTGAGATGTGAGAAACGCGCTCCAGTCACCGTAGTAGGGAGCCACGTTGTCATGCACAGTTTAATTACTCATTAAGGATTGGAAAAGCTTATGTTAGAAAACCTCGAGTTGTTTGACCTGAAAAAAGATGGAGATACTTATTGTAAAAGTATTTTCTGTGCTTGAAGCAAAAATTCATAAGGCAGAGAAACTGGAATTGCTTAAAAAACGTAAAATTGCTCGCTGTTTTTTAGTACTTCCATTTGTAACGGATAAAAAGGGTCTCGCCTCTTAGCCTTTTTCATAGTAGTTTTGATGCTGAACCGACTCCATGAGAAGGTTTATTGCAAGCCAGTAGCAATCGGTGCTGACACGGGGTAAGATATCCCGCATGACACTTGATATATCGCTGGCGAGAATAAATACCATGCATTTATGCTTATTTTCTCTGAAAACGTTTAATGAACGAAATTTTATTTTATTGTAACAACAGTCTTAACATGGACTACTTTTGTCGCTGTGCATTCCGTTTTAAACTTTCGCACGAATCTCAACGTTATCAAGGACAAGAAAATCTGGCGCTTCTGCTGGTTCCCAATGATGAAAGATAGAGGGACAACGTAACCTCAAAATTGTTCTAATCAAAATTGCAGTTTGTCCATTTATTTTTACCTGACATAAGGACGCTCACAACAAAAATAAAGGCTCCTCCTTCGCCCGAGTGATTTTTTATAAGTGAACTGACAAAGAGCCCACATAATGATGCAACCTGCAGATTAACCTTTGTTTTTCGAAGTTCTCATTTTGAACTCACGAAGGAATGTATAGAAATGGGCAAAGCTTGGAGAACAATCGACCGATGACTTTTTTTGTTAATTATCGACGATAAAGACATTTTCTTGTGAATACTCCACAAAACGAGGATATAACCGCATGGCGTGGATACCGTAAGTATCATTGTCACGGTAACCGCCGCCTAAATGTTAGAATTCAATTTTTTTTTTTTTGGAAAGACCAGATTCACAAGTGGTCTTTGACTACTGCGACTTGGGTTTGAAAACAAATTCACATAATATATATTTTGAAGAAGATCCAGTTTGACATCTTGTATACGAAGCGACTCAATAACGATAGAAGTTATTGTGCGCATGATTATTATCAGTGCAAATGGCAACGAAACAAAAAACGAGACGAATATTACCCTGAAGATAGGAAACTATATATCTTGAAATTTAATTTGTCACAGACATTAAAAATTTTTGTGATTTTTTTTTTATGATATTAGTTCATTACGAAAATCCAAACTTGCCATCTGCCGTTTTAAAATTGGTTTTGAGAAGGAGAAAAATTAATGAAATTTCTATAACTTCAAGTAATTTCCATTAGCTAACCATTTTTTGTAACTTCAGGTAGTACAAATGTTTTTGAAATTTCGAAAGTTCACCACTTGAAGTGTCTGCAAAATCCTTTTGCCAAATTGAAGAAGCTGAAAACTCGATGAAGACATAAAGCCGCGTCGGTGAATATTAAAGTTTGAGGACAAAACATAGCAAAGAAAAAAAAATCGCGTCAAACTCGGACATTCTCCTTATCAGGAACACATGTATGAATACTATAATGAAACTTGCAAAGCCCAGTAGAGTCACAAACTCCATCCAAGGGACCGCCGCATAGTAATCGTACTGAAAAGGTTTTTTTTATTCTCGAAAAGGCTCAAATGATAACATTGTAGTTACACAGGATATCTTCAGTTTTCGAAAGTAAAAATCGTTTCAACCACTTTGAATTCTCAGGGCTCACCTTTTTGTCTTCCGAATAGCATTTTATTAGAATGCCAATGAATACGATGTGAATAACAGCAGCAAGAAAAACTTGAATTAACTCAAACGAGGTAAAATATTCGATCATGGCAGAACTTGAGTTTTGACGGGCTTACGAAATTTTCGAAAAACACATAGTTCAACAAGAAAACAAGAAGTGTTTTGTTGATAATGTCTTTTGTAATTGGAAGAGGAAATTCAGCAGGCGGGACCATTGCGACAGGTGAAAATATACAATATCGCTCATGAAAACTCAAGAATTCTAAGAGCCTCCTCGTTTTGAAGATTTTTCGAGTAATTATTGAAAAAACGTGTAAATTTGGTCAAGTCCGGATCTGACTTTCTAAGTTTCAAGATTTTAGTAGACTATGATGTACGAGTTTTTTTGTTTATAGATTACCATGGGAAATTCCAATTTTTTTCCAAGAATCTCATATGAAGTACGTTGAATTTTGAATTTATAGGTGCCACTCGAAAAAAAAAACTTCTTTTTGACTATATCGGGAAATGGAATGTTATCACAAGGGATTCTGATAATCGGTCAGTTCATTCAAAAATGAGAAAATCAAAAGAAAAATATAAAAAAATCATTTTGGCTTTAATTTTCCTCATAAATATCGGGCTTGAGAAGTCCCTGAATTAATTTTGTCTTCTTTCCCTTTGACATCTGACAACTCTAAGCGATCAGACAAAAAAATTTTGCATGAAAGTCAGTTTATTATAGCAACTTCATATACGTGGACTATTTTGATTGCCTTCGAGAGTATTTTTTGTTTTTTTGTGAGATCTTGTACTTTGAACGTCATTAGTGACCAGAATATTTTTCTCTTCTGAGTGTTACCAATAATGAATGATAGCGGGACAACATAACCTGAAGTTTTATTACGTGGGAAAATATTTCGAATTATCTGAACCTGACATAAGAATGCTCACAACAAAAAGGATAGCTCCTCCATCACTCAACTGGTTTTTTTGATCAGGGTGTTCATGAAAAACCCTGTCGAACGAGGCAGCCTATAGTTTCATATAGTTTATAAGTTATTTTGCTCTATTTTAAACTCACAAAAAGTATAAATAGATATGGGTAAGGCCTGTAGAACAATCGCCTTATGACTGCGATCTTTAGAAACCAAAGATTTAGAAAATTTCTTGTGGATACTACACAAAATGAGAAAATAACCGAGTGGGGTCGCTACTGTCAGTATCCCTTTCACTGTTAGGGCAACCTGAACTTTCAGAAATGAAAAGACTTGAAAATTTTTTTAAGAAGTTTGAATTACTACAGTACCGCTCAAAAAGTCTATTAAGTTTTTGGTTTTTTTGGGGATATCTCAGCGAGTACTTATCCGATTTATATATAACTTTCATAGATAATGTAAAAATATACTTTGAAACATATACGGTATACAAAGACATGTCCGCAATGACTGTGACGCGTTTTAGGCATTTTTTATTGAATTCCATTTTTTTTGTTTTTTATGCTTTTATTTTTATTTATTTTTATTAAATTTTTTAAAATTAATAATGTTGCCATATGATTTTTTTCATGTTTTCAGACATGGGAAGAACCTTTGGAAATAAGAATTTGACTGATAACGACAAAAGAGCCATCGTTGTGGGTCGTCAAAATGGACTGACCATGATGACGTTGGCAGGAATGTTCGGCGTGACAAAGGCGGGCATTTCTCAGTTCCTAAAGCGTCAGAAAGCTCAAGATGGCTCTACTAACAGCCAACGCACTGGAAGACCACGTGTCACTGATCGTAATGACGATAGGAACATTTTGAAGACGTCTAGAACCAATCCAAGACTCACCGCCCCCTGCGATCAGACGGGAAGTTTTCTTGAATTCGCCATCTCCGCCATCCGTCTCGACCGTGAAACGACGTCTGAATGCTGCTGGAATCATGGGAAGACGTCCAGTGAAGAAACCGCTGATTTCTGAAAAGAATCGAGCCGCCAGGGTGAAGTGGGCGAAGGAGCATCTCAACTGGACCCGTCAAGACTGGAACAAGATTCTGTGGTCCGACGAAAGCAAGTTCCTCCTCTTCGGGAGTGACGGAATTCAGTGGGTTCGTAGACCAATTGGGTCCAGATATCATCCGAAATACCAATTACCCACCGTGAAACATGGTGGAGGTTCTTGCATGGTGTGGGGCGCCTTCTCTGGAAGTGGCATCGGACCGCTTCATCGCGTGAACGGCATCATGGACAAGCACGTCTACAAAGACATTCTCCAGAACCAGATGTTGCCGCACTTGAGAGCCACGGGCCGTGGGAGTGTTTATCAACAGGATAACGATCCCAAGCACACTTCACTGTTCGTCAAGGTGAGAAAATTGACAAGTAATTCGTATGGTTTTGAAACTCAGGACTAGTTCAAGAGCCGTCGGGTCAATGTCATGGGGTGGCCAAGTCAATCTCCGGACCTGAACCCGATCGAACATCTCTGGGAAGAGTTGGAGCGACGTTGTGCCAACAAAAGAGCCAAGAATTGCAACGAGAAGTTTGCTCAACTGCTGTCTGAATGGAATCAGATCCCCATGTCTACCATCGACACTTTGCTCAATTCTATGCAGAGAAGATGCCAGGCAGTGATTGACGCCAGGGGCTTCGCAACCAAGTACTAGGTCCCGAATATTGTTTTTAACAATGTTTTGTGTTGATAAAAATTTGTTGAGCTATGATTTTTTTAATTGAAAATACAGTACTGGCCATAAAGGTATTTCAAAGTGGTTATTTGAGCATAACTTCTCTGACAGTGGCTCTAATGACTTGAAACTTCGCACAGATTTCAAATAGCTACGCAGTAACTCATTTCCAGAAGTAGAACTCATTTGCTCAAGTAAGACCGGATTTGAGAGCAAAAAATCAAAAATCGTGCAACTGGAGATTTTTCTCTTGAGATTCGAAAAATCATATCTTCAAAAAAACGTCGACTTTCAATCAGAAACTTTTTTTCTTGTAAAACAAGTCTTCGGCTTTTTAAAAAACCTAATCAGCTCCCTGCCAACCCGATAGTGAGAGCGTAGTGACTTTTTCTTCGGAAGGCCTTTGCGTTTTGACGCATCGTCATTCAAATCCACTATACGAGGTAATTTTTGTTCGAGAACACCCTGTTTCATGATGAAAAACTTCGAAACACCCTCAAAAATAGTTTCACACTGTTTTCCTCAGATTTCTCACTTTATCCGCTCTCCAGAACTTCCTAACTTCACTAGGACCGATTTTGAAACCTCTAATTCGAACAGTTTTTCTGGATTTTTGGGCATTCAAAACAGTTTTTACCTGAACAATCACTTTTCAATAGTGAATTCGAAGGTAATAGAAAGCTAAATTGCAGGCTCCTACTTCCTGAAGACTCCTAATTTTTTTGCTGAAGCATCAGTTTCACAAGACCAAAAACTGATTTTCCCATAAAATTTAAAGAAACTTTTTACAGTGCCTATCTTCGATCTGAGAACTAGGAAAAGAAGTTAAAAACTTATCTTATGATCTAAAACATTCAAAAATATGAAAAACGACTTTTTTTCATCTTCTTCAAGATTTGAAGCCTTCTAAGCAACACTTGGTGAAACGAAGTTTCGAGAACTTTGAGAAACTCATTATAACTCACTATATCTTTTTGATAAGCAAGTAAAACACAGTGAATCTTCTTTTATTTTCATTCATAAATGTTCTGAATGAGTTTTAAAAACTGAAATGAGAAATCGAGAACATTCTGATTTTGAAAAACGAGCCTAAACGCTTCAAATCAGAGGTCCGAAATCGGACCTAGTGAAGTTGGTGGGTTCTAGAGAGCGGATAAAGAGAGAAATCTGAGGAAAACAGTGTAAAACTTTTTTTGAGGGTGTTTTGAAGTTTTTCAACATGAAACAGGGTGTTCTCAAACAAAAACTACCTCGTATAGTGGATTTGAATGACGATGCGTCAAAACGCAAAGACCTTCCAAAGAAAAAGTCACTACGCTCTTACTATCGGGTTGATAAGGGGTTTATTAGGTTTTTTGGAAAGCCGAAGACTTGTTTGACTATGGAAAAAAGTTTCTGATAGAAAATCGAAGTTTCTTTGAAGATATGATTTTTCGAGTCTCAAGAGAAAAATCTTCATTTTCACGATTTTTGGTTTTTTGCTCTCAAAACCGGTCTGACTCGAGCAAATGAGTCCTACTTCCGGGAAAGAGTTATTGCGTAGCTATTTAAAATCTCTGCGAAGTTTCAAGTCATTAGAGCCACTTTCAGGGAAGTTATGATCAAATAACCACTTTGAAATACCTTTATGGCCAGTACTGTAGCAAAAATTCGATTTTTTCGAAAGTTCGTTTTTTTC
The DNA here is from genome assembly GCA_904845305.1 of Caenorhabditis auriculariae. Classification (NCBI taxonomy): domain Eukaryota; kingdom Metazoa; phylum Nematoda; class Chromadorea; order Rhabditida; family Rhabditidae; genus Caenorhabditis; species Caenorhabditis auriculariae. The sequence goes on along the minus strand of CAJGYM010000165.1, from coordinate 29,683 downwards.
TCGAAAAATTATTATTCTTTGAGCTAGCAACTTGAAATTTTGCCAGAACACGTATGTCTCTCTCAGAAAACTATGAAAAAAAAATTTGAATCGATATCGCACTTCAAAAAAAATTTATCCCCAAAAAACCAAAACTTAATGGACTTTTGAGCGGTACTGTATATTTGAAGCAACGATAAAAAGAGGCTGCTTCTGTTTTTAGAAAGTGAGGCAATCATCATAAAATTAACTTGCATAATATGGATACTGGAGAGAATCCATGACGTCATTCAAGAAGTTTACGGGAAACAAATCAAAATATATAGACGCTGCTGTGTACAAAAATATTGTTAAGGCGACCGGAATCGAAAAAATAACTGCAGCAGATAGAAACCTAGAATAACTTTGGTTAGTGTTTATTTCTGCCCTTTTGCTGGTTGAAAAAATGTTTTGACCCAAAGTATGTCCATATAAAGCCTTGTACAAATCTAGTCTTAAAAAAATTTATTTATTTATCTCACTCAAACACAAAAAAACAAATACAGAATAGAAAGTATTTGAGTGAAGTGAAACCCGACATCTCAGCACGGATGGCGCACGGTGCATTCTGCTTTTTTGAACTCTGGTGCAAAACTGAAGTCTGCACCGTGCAGTTTTGGTGCTTTTTTGGTGTCGCACTGGTGCAGCGCGCTAAAAGCACTGATTTGACATCTTTGCACCAAAAAATCACCGAAATCGCACGGTGTAGACCCTTATTACGCACCAGGGTGCAAAAAAGCAGAATGCACCGTGCGCCATCCTTGCCGAGATATAACGCCGGCGACGCCCCAACGAGCGTTTTACCGGGGTGGGAGACACGTATTCATGTTTTGACCCAAATTATGTCCATGTAAAGCCTTGTTTTTTTACAAATCTAGTCTTAAAAATATATTTTTTTCAATGTTGAATGAATATTGAATGAAAAAAATATTTCATTCAATAGTTACAATACTTTTTTTCCATTCTGGAAGCTCACCAATTGAACTTCCTGCAGTATGTCTTCGCGATATCGAAAAAAAGCTGAAAAACTCTCTGAAGGCAAAAGTACAAAGTCGACGAAAAATGAGGATATGAGGGCATAACATGGAAACAACAAAACAAAATCCATCGAACTCGGTGATCTTAGGCATTATCACAACGAATGACGAGTAGATTTTGATTGAACTCATAAATCCAATCAAAGTGATTTTCTCCAAACATGGCACCGCTGCATAGTAGTCATACTGAAAATGACTGCTCTATATGCATAAATTATCAATTCTTGAACTTGCCAGTTTTTTTATAGTTTATATTATAGTCATATCTAACTTTTAATATATCTAGAAACAAAATTTGATGCCCAAACATTACCTTTCTGTCTTCTGGATAGCATTTTATGAGAATTCCAATAAATATTATGTGAAGCACAGCAACAAAAATCACTTGAGTTGACATAAACGCGGTCCAAAAGTTGAACATGTCGATCGAATAAACTCCGCTTTTGGTTTGATCCGTTTAATTTTTTTTTTTAACGAAAGGGAACTCGAATAGGTTGAATTGAATAATTAGAAAGCGGTCATAGTCTCTTTCTTAAAATTTGTAGATAATGCAGATTGGGCAGCTTCGACAGGTGCAAAAGCATGAAACCTATCCTAAATAACAAAAGCGGAGAAGCTTCTGAAAATTCTTAATCACTAAACTTTATTTTTCTTTTCACTAGAACTTATAAGTTTATTTTTTTACCTCTTTGTGCCTTCCAAAAACCACGATTACAAATAAAAAAATTTTTTTAATAAAATCATTTTCTAACTCACCGTATTTAAGGAAAAAAATCAAAAAGACTCGCACTTGACAGAAATCGAACCTACCCAAAAAAATTGAAATTCAATCAAAAGGTTGGCTCTCTTACCGCTGAGCCAGGCCACCTCGGTGAGAGAGGAAGGTTCAGGGGCGTACATGACTCTTCCGTGATTTTTTTAAAAGGAGCTTTTTCAAAAAGCCTATGCAGTTTAGCTGATAACCTTACTTGATTCTGAGAGACCTTACTTCGGTCTATAAGTCACCAAAGTTTCCACTCGATACTCGTACTCGAGTCCGAGTAGCTTCCTAGTGAATTAGATAAGTTGAAATGTGTTTTTCGACATTTTCTCTAAAAAACCATGATATAGTCGATGTGCCACGACTTTAAATTTCATGGAACGACACTCCGTTGGGTGGCCGTGGCCGTGAAAGCGCCTTGCCTTTGCGAATTTCGGTCGCGCTTTCCATTTTTTTATTTTATTTGAAATTTTCATTGTTTTAATTATGTTTCAATAGTTTTCTTCGTGCCAAACTCATTATTATCTTTTCTAGTGGATAGACTGTTTCATTGATAAAAAAATAAAGTAGAGCAATTTTTCGAATTTTAAGAGAAAATGTGTTTATAATATTTGAAAGTTTTTTTCATGAGACGGCATATTTCACCCACAAATCCTCTTGGTAATCCTTTGAAAAACTCTTTTTGAGAAGCGAGAAAAAAACAATATTAAAGCGATTGACGAATACATGAAGTTTTTCAAACTTTTTTTATCGCTTTTTTCGAGAAAGATCATGAAATTTGCTGTGTTCGTTTGTTTACATTTGTACAACGCAATCCTTTTCAACGATAATAATACATTTTGAAGGAATAAAACAACTAAAAAAACGATCAAAAGTGGAATGAAAACCAAAAAAAATTAGCGTGGCCGAGGTTGGCAAACTCGCAAGATGCGCGCTACCGCACAAATCGAAACAGCGGAGTGTTGTTTCGATTCGAATGAAATTTCAACTTGTGACACATCGACTATACTAATTTATTTGAAGTAATTAAAACAGAAAAAAAAAATCGATGAATCAACAATAATCAGTTCATCACGAGGTAAGCAGTTACTCCTAGCTTGGACGTCAGAACTTCAGTGATTGTTTGAGATAAGTAAAAGTCGAATGAAGCAACCTACAGTCCATAACTTCCTTTGAAACTTTTCCATTTCGTTTAGAACTTACAAGCGAATAGATGGATATGGGTAAAGCTTGTAGAACGATCGTCTTGTGGCTCCGGGAATGGGCAGCAGAAGATTGGGAAATTTGTTTATTCACACTCCACAAAATCATTATATATCCACATGGCGTGGAAACTGTCAGTATCATTTTCATTGTTAAGGCAACCTGAACTTTTAGAATGAAGATTTTTTGCATTTAAAATCTTCTGATCTGATTCACAAGAACAGTTGAAAAGTGGCTTCGAAAAATCGAGACTGAGACTCATAATAATAATAATAATAAACCTGGTAAGGAGTTCCAAGTTTCTCGTTCAAAACATCTAATGATTTTTTTTCCGTTCGACGTAGCGTATGAAACATTGTGTAGAGAAGAATAGTTGCAGCGACTGGCAATGAGATGAATATTGCAACAGCTAGAGGCCTGCAAGTTCCCTTTTTCAAAAATAATAGGTGAAGAGTTCACTATTGAATTATTTTTCGAGAACTCGAATTTTCGTTGGTCGACGCCTGAGAAATATGACTTTTGTTTTTTTTTTATTGAGGATTTTAATCAAATTCTTACCATTTGAAGTTTCTGCAAAAACATTTCGCGACGCCGAAAAAACTGAAAACCCGATGTAGACATAAAACAGCGTCTATGAATACCAGAGTATAAGGGCAAAACAATGTAAGAATATAACATAAGATATCAAATTTGGGGATTTCCGGCGTTCCATGGCGAAAAACGAAAAACAAATTAGTTGAACCCGCGAAGCTGAGGAAACTCATTAGCTCCATCCAGATTATGGCTGAATAGTAATTGTGCTGAAAAAGTTCTCTGTAAAATTAGTAATTTTGGTTGAAATCACCTTTTTGTCTTCATGATGACATCTTACCAGAATAAGCAAGAAAGTGAGGTGGAGAACAGAAACAATTGCGATTTGCGGTATGTAAAGTGTGTGAAAAAGAATGTAGGAAATCGTGTTCAAGGTTTGCTCGTTCATAATAGAGTTTCAGTTGAAAGAAGTGGATCAGTTAGGCAGCAGTAAAATAGACCCGCTTTCACCAAGTGCAAAAGGAAATCTTGGAACGTGTGTTTCTTTTTCGGTAGTTTTGAACAGTTCAGAAGGCCGTTGTGACAGGTGCAAACGCACAAAGTCCCGCGAAAAAACTCTTAACGCTTAGTCAAATGGAAAACGGACGGATTTTATATTCTCCTTGGGTGGTTTAGTTCTAGAAACTCAAAATAACTTTTTTGGAGCTCCTAATTAGGAAACGAAGCAGTGCAAAAGGATAGTTAGTGTACTAGCCTTAAAAAAATTCCAATCTGACATAGAGTTTTTAATTATTTAGTTTTGAGAGCCATTCAAAACTCAAACTTGAAGTTCCATTGAAATAATTTTTTTCCTAGCCCCGTTCTCTGTCTAACTGTCTGTCATTTAGTGATATCTCTATAAAAATCAGAAAAAAATCTCAGAATGTCAAGTTTAGAGCAGGTGTATCCGTTGCATGAATTAAACTAAACAATTCAGCTTTACGAATTGAGACAGGTGAACTGCTGAAAAGTTTTAATTATTTTTTTCGAGCTGAAGAATGACGAGCTCTATTTTTCATTTTTTTTTTCTTGGCGTAGGGGGGGGGGCAGTTAAATATGTCAATCAAAAATTTATCCATGAACGAAATTGAGATAAACAGCTGATTTCTAGTTAGGAAACCGAGAAAAGCATTTTATTCTTAATGATTTACATATCTCTTATTCAATATTTTTTAATTTCTTCCTCATTTCACTGTATCCGGACCTTCCTGGTCTCTCAAATAGGACTTGAGTATTTTAAAATTTCTTTTCGTTATTTTAAGCCAGCCTTTTTCGAGATTTTATATTAAGCCATCTTTTCGAGCAATCATGCGGGTTAGTGGAAACGCATATAATTTAAAGATTCACCAATGTCAAGACAAACTAATTCGTTACAACAGGGCTCACGAGTGATTTGGGCTTTTGAACAAATTCGAAACGTATAAAAGACAAGAAAATCTGACGTTTATATGAATTCCCAATAATGAATGATAACGGTACAACATAGCCTGCGAATCAAAAAATAAAAAAATTAAATTGATATGAAGACCCAACCTGCCATAAGGATGTTTGAAAAGAACAGAATAGCTGATATAAGTAATATTAATAAACTATCAAAAGTTTGAATCACAACAAATCTATCGAATAGGGAAATCTGCCAAATCTCATCATTTTTTCACTTTTTCATTTTGAACTCACTACAGAGTAAATTGATATTGGTAAAGCCTGCAAAACGATTGTCCTATGACTCCGATTGTTTGAAACTAAAGAAGTAGCTTGTTTTTTATTGATACTCCACAAAATGAGTAGATAGCCACATATTGAAAACAAAACCAGGGTCAATTTTATAGTTGAGGCAACCTGAATGCTTTGAAAATTGCCCTGTGATCAGATCACAGGGTTTTTCAACTCACGACAACTAAAATACAATCTTTCAAAAGCAGGTGTCCGGATTAATTAGATTTCGAATGAAAGCATAAACTTACCAAGTATGGCGTTTGTAAGTTCTCAAGCATGTCCCTAATATCAGGTGTTGGAACAAAAATGAATTTCATATAGCAACCGGTGTAGAAAAACACTACCGTTGCAACCGGCATCGACAAGAACGTTGCAAAACTCAAAGGCCTGTAAACGTCTAGATCAAATCATAATTTCGTTGAAATTTCAAAATTTAAAACATCTGGATCTTATAGAAAAAAACTTTTCAAAACATTATTTGAATTTCACGGAACGACATTCCGCTGTGCCGATGCGCGCCTTTGTGAACCTTGGTCGCGCTTTTATTCTTTTTTTTTATTAAGTTACTCTACTTTCATGATTCGAAAGACGCTTCGCGAACGCACGCAGCGGAAAAGCGGAATGTCGTTCCGTGAAATTTCAAGTCGTGGCACACAGACTATATTTTTTTCTAACTTCTACCATTTCAAGTGTGTGCCAAATCCTTTTCCAATATTGAAGAAGCTGAAAACTCGATGAAGACATAAAACAGCGTCGACAAACAGAAGCGTATACGGGCTGGTCATCGAAAAGAAGAAGAAGAACATCATAGGCGAATCTCCAGGCATATCGAAAACATACACCCCAAAGAAAACGATGAATAAGAACGTGAAGCCAAGTAGAGAAATTATTTCCATCCACAGTACCGCCGCATAATAATCAAACTGGAAAGTAAAAAATTCTTAATATATTATTGAACGATCGCTGTGCGTTTCAAGAAAGAAATAATCGAAAAATCGCCCCGTTTTTGCAATTTAGGTCACGTATCTTTTAAAAATATAAGTTTATCTCATGCTTTTTACCGGTTTATTCAATCTTGCGACTAGAGCTTTGAACGAAAAATTAATTTACCTGTTTATCTTCCGCGTAACACCTTTTAAGAATCAATAAGAAGATTATATGAAGAAAAGAGAGGATCACGAATTGAATAGACAAGATTGCAATGAAAAATTTCAAATAGAAGTCGACATCATTGGGCCATACTATTCCGTCCGGAAAGTCATCATTTCTTATGGAATTTGAGGAATTTCCCATCTTTACAGGAGTTTTTCAATCATTTTTTTTCATATGGAAAGATGGTAGAATTTCATTCCGATGATAATTGGAAACTTCAGCAGTTGAGCTTTAATAAAAGTTTTGTAATGAAAAAACCTTCGAGATAATTATATACACGCCTATTTCTTTCAGAAAATCAATTTCTAGAAGCTTCGGAGAACTTTTCTATTTTGAAAACAAGGGAATTCCCAATACATAATTATAGTTCATGATAAAGTCTTTCAGGGAAAGGTTGTCTGGACTTTGCTTCCAACATGAGAAATTTCTGAAAATGTTTCTTCATTTTATCGATCGATGTTTCATCCTTGGAATAGCGTAGAGTGTTTTTTTGGTCGAAGGTCCGTTTTCTTTTTTATTTACTGATTTATATTTTTCAAACATGTTCATTCCCCCTCCCCTTTGAAACTTCGAGATGTAGCATAAACAAATTCTACAGTTTTTTAAATGTAGTCAAACGGAATTCTCAATCAGTTTATTACACCAGGGCTTACAAGAGAGGTTGGTTTCCGAAGAAATCTCAAAAAGTATTATGGATAAAAACATTTTACGTTTATGCGAATCACCAATGATGAACGAAAAAGGTACAACGTAACCTAAATTTTAATTTTTCATCACTCTTAGGAAACTCTCAAACCAGAAAAAATGATGTTAGAAAAGTACAAAACGGTCCTTGTCACTAATATTAACATATTATCGTACGTTTCCAAGATGTCGAATCTGTCGAACGACCAAATCTGCAGCTTCACATTATTAACCACCATTTGAAATTATTCTAAACTCACCAATGAATAAATGGAAATTGGCAGAGCCTGCAGAACAATGGTTTTGTGTCTGCGATTATCAGAAATCGAAGATGTAGCTATTTTTCTGTTGATACTCATCAAAATCAATAAGTATCCAAAAATCGAGAAAACTATCAGTGTGACTTTCACAGCTAGGGCGACCTGAATGTTGAAAATTATCAAAAAAATTTTTTCGAAATTGGATCACGCTTAAATTTGACTTCAACCTTGACAAGCTTCTATTTGATTTTTCTATATGGCATTTGCATGGCATAGGTTTAAAAACGTACTTACGTAATACGGCTTTATTAAACTTTCAAGGGCGTCTTTGGCAAAATCTGTCGTGAAATATTTTTGGGCAACGCAGAGACCAGTGTACATGAAAACTATGGCTCCGAATGGTATTGATAGAAAAGTTGCAAGGACCAGATAGCTGTAATTTTAAGAAGTTTTCTGTCAAATTGTTCAGGTTATTAGGTTTCATGAGTTCAAATATTCTGGAAGGAGACATTATGAGTTATGAAAATTCTCTGATCATTCTAGTACTGATAATTGAATCTTTTCACTTTATATTTACTTTCACTGATACTCTTTTAATTATTTAGGGACACACAAATAAAACTTTTCATAGAGGTCACATTAGATTCCTTCTTCTTCAACTCACCATTTAAAATTCCTGCAAAAGCCATTCGCGACCTCAAAAAAGCTGAAAACTTGATGAAAACATAAAACAGCTTCGATAAATACAAGTGTATGAGGGCTAACCATAGAAAAACCAAACAAAAAAACGATGATAGGATTTTCCCTATTATGAAAAATGTAAACCCCCAAAATCACTATAATGAAAAACGTGAAGCCTAGTAGAGATAGTATTTCCATCCAGAGAACCGCCGCATAACAGTCAAGCTAGAAAATAATCATTTTACCTTTTTTTAAAAAATCAATTTTTTTATTTTTTTGTTAAAAATCTTCACGGTCTTGAGCGTTTGAAATGAACTTTCAAGCTCACCTTTTTTTGTCTTCTGGGTAACACCTTATAAGGATATATATAAATATTATGTGAAGCACACCAAGAATCGCAAATTGAATGTAAATAAAGGCAACGAATATATTAATATAGATGCTTTGGACGCTGAGGAATGGTTTTTTGTTGATATAATCATCAACTTCCGAATCTGATAGCGACGACATTTGTATGAGAAGCTTTTAGTGTTAGATCTTGAAGGCACAAAAATCCTCATAAAAATTATTGCATGGAGCTAGAAGTTCTATTTTTTTCTGCGAGAGAAAAGCAAAGCAGTGTGTAGAAACCCTTCCAATAATTATATGTTTTTTTCCAGTTTCAAAGAATATTTCTATTTTTTTAAAAACGAATTGGGTTTAAAAACTCATAATTATATCGTCTTCCTCAAATAAATTAGCGCTTCGATTCCCTTTGCATTCATCTTGGCTTTGTCAAACTTTTCATTCTTGGTTTCAATTTCCCAATCTTCTTGTCAACCATCGATTTTACAAAGTTTCTATTACACTGCGACGCATAATTATAGACCCACCCTATTTCTCGGATTTTAAGAAAGAATGAAAAACTTTCAGCCACCAAACTTTTTTTGTGATAAACCTTGTTGATAAGGATCATAATCATATCATAATTATCAATCACTCAGTTGAAAAAGTTTCTCAAGATACGAGAAAATCTGATTTTTGACCGACGGAGAATTTATTATGTTAAGTTTATTATGTTTATTATGTCAGAACTTCACACAATAATTGGTGCGATGGCAGACAACGTTAATCTTCGCTCTTTTTTAAGTTTTTTCAAAAACTCCAATCGTATTAAGTACAGAAACATTTCACGTTTCTGCGAGTTGCCAATAATAAACGACATGGGTACTACATAACCTGAAGTTTGGAATATGTTGTTGAGAAAATTTCTAACCTAACCTGACATTAGGATGCTTGATAGAAATAAAATTGCGCCCCATAGAAGTAGTGGGACATTATCATAGTTTAGGAACAGAAAAAACCTGTCGAACGAAGAAATCTGCAGTTCTGCACCATTTTCTGATTTTTTAGTTGTTTTGAACTCACCAAGGAGTAAATCGATATAGGTAGAGCTTGCAGAACAATCGTTTTATGACTTCGATTGGTAGAAACTGAAAAATTGGAAGTTTCCTTCTTGATCCTCCACAAAATGAGCAGATAACCACAGATTGTGAATACAACCAGTGTCATTTTGATGGTAAAGGCGACCTGAAAACACAGAACAATAAAAATTTTCAACTCGTTTTGCAATTTTCACAAAATCAAGAGCATGTACTCTTTTGCGGTATTTTCAGTTACAAGAAGAGGTTGATTCTGACGTACCTGTGTATGATTTTCTATAACCGACGTAGCTATGAGACTAAATAATATCATACTAAACAGAGCGAGTTTTCCGAAGAGTACTGTGTGCAAAAGTTTTCCATCTTTGCACAGTTATCATCCATTTGGATAGAATTCAGATTAAAACTCCAAAAAAACGCGAAAATGCAAAACGCAAAGCGGGGACCATTCGAAATGTGCAAACACACAAAGTGAACACGACAAATGCGGACTTTTACAGAATGTACTCTTCGGAAAAAAAGAACCCAACCTTGTCGTAGCATTTTTATTTGATGGACTATTGGAAAAGTTCTCCGTTGAATGCTTTATTGTGGGTTTTAATAAGTGATCATTTCTTGAGAACCAACTTACATGATACGACGGAATCACAGTGTCAATCATGGCGCGGATAGCCATTGATGGAGCAATTTTTGAACCAATGTACACGCCCATGTAAATTATCAGCAGTATTGCGACAGGTATCGATAGAATGGTTGCGAAAACCAAAATCCTAAAATTTTCAAAACTGATGCTCAAAAGACACGGATCTTTGACTATATAAATGGCAGCGAGGAAGATCGAGGAAATTTATTTTCGGTTAGGCTATGATAAAAAGATAACGAGATAAACGCAAAAGAATGTAATATAAAAAAACAAACCATATTTTTTTTAGAAAGTTTGTAAGAGGCAAGTACAAAAAGGAGGGAAAAATTTTTTTTTCAAGAATCTGTTGAGAATTCGGTTAATGTTTAAAAACCTACCATTTCAATCTCTTGCGGAAACCTTCTCCGATCTCAAAAAAGCTGAAAATGCGATGAAGGCATAAAACAGCGTCGATAAACACCAGAGTGTGAGGACTAATCAGAGAAACCAGAAAAAATAGGCAATGAGACCAATTTAAATTTGAATAGATGTAAGCGTCAAACACAACTACAAAAAACCCTGCGAAGCCAAGTAGACTTACGAGTTCCATATATATTATAGCTGCATAGTAATCAAACTAAAAAACGTTCTTTGGTCTCTTTTATTACCTTCGATTCAATTTTCTAAAAAAAAACGGATTTTTGAAAAACAATTCAAACTTTCTGAAATTTTCTGGAGTTTTAATGACTGTTATTCATAACACTTTAATGAAATTTCAGTTCACAGAAAGAAAACAGCTTTAGAAACTTTAAGGATTACAGTTTTTACAAAAAAGATGTGACCAAAGCCGCGTTTTTTTCGTATCCTTTTTGACGGTACTGGATCAAGTGATAGTAGAACGAGACTCACCTTTTTGTCTTCAGGAAAACATTTTATGAGAATCCCGATGAAGATTATGTGAAGAGCAGCTAGAGTTACGAATTGAATGATCACAAATGAAGTGAAAATTTTTAAGTCGCCAGGATGTATTCCGTAGCTCACAAAGTTATATATCGCGGACTCGGGTACAGGTTCCATGTTAATAGTGAATTGTATTATAATTTTTTTTGCTTCTGTAGTTTTGAGCCGAATCTTAAGACTACGGGCTATTCAGACCTTTTAGAGCTGTAAAATGGGTGTTTTAAGTTGCCTGATATTTTTCGCAAGTCAAGATTTTTTGGTATATATAGCGCTTAAGCCTAATAATCATTGTTGTCCATGATTGGAAGTGACACAGCAATGCCCAAAGATGAGTAAAAATAAATACGTAAAACTAAAAAGCGCATAACAAATCAGTCATCAATGATGGGGGTTTTGATGTCTGTTTTTCAGATTTTCAAAGAAGGAGTAACTTTCAAGACCGGTAATCTTTCCGAACACAAACATATTTCTTTTTAGAAAAATAATTTATTATTTCATCATATCAGGGCCCTTCACATTAATGGTTTTGATCGCAGTCAACGTCGGCTTTGGCCTTCTTTCGAAATTTTTAATAAACTCCAAACGTATCACAGCCAAGAACATCTTACGCTTCTGCGAGTTGCCAATGATAAATGACAACGGTACAACATAACCTGCAAGCTATCTCTGAAAACAGATGAGAAAAAGTTGCAAACCTGAGACGAGAATGCTTGAAACGAACATTATCGCACTAACTAGTATCAATAAATCATTACCGTAGGGTGGGATAACGAAAAATCTGTCGAATGAAGAAATCTGTAGTTTTCCTCAATTTTCGTTTGTTCTTGAAAATTTCAAACGGACAAAAGAATAAATCGATATGGGCAAAGCCTGCAGAATGATAGTCTTGTGACTACGGTTGTGAGAAACTGAAATTAAAGGTGTTTTCTTTCTGATAGTTTGCAAAATGAGTACATAGCCCCATAGTGTCAATAAAATTATCGTCATCTTCACAGTCAAGGCCACCTGGAATTAAAATGAATCTTTTTGGGACTGAATGGGGGATGGAAAACATTCGATCTAAAAACAAATTAACTTGAGGCCGTTTTAAAGTCGAATAGGCTTTTGAGTTTTTTTTATAGCTTCTTCAACCTAATTTCTGTCGAACTTCCTCAAATTACTCTCGACGAACCTTTTGTTCAGAAAGAAAAAGAACTTTTTCTCACTTTTAGGCGGCAACTCACGTAATAGGGCTTTTCAGAGCCTCAGTCAAATGACTGAGAAATGGAAGTTGCATAACTTGGAAGTCTATGTAGGCCATCATATACAGAAACATGATTATTGCTATGGGCATCGACAAAACTGTTGCAAGAACCAAAAACCTAAAAATTTTGGGAAAACTTTGGTTTCACCGTCTAGTTTTTTTTTTTTCAATATCTCGATTTTTATGCTCAGAGTCACATTTATGAGAGGAAGCAAAGTGAACTGATGTGGGGAAGTAGCTGTCTAGCTGTGCATGGAAGTAACTATAGAACACTGACTCGATTCTTACCATTTCAATCTTTTGCGAAAGCCTTGCCCGATCTCGTAAAAAGTGAAAACTCGATGAAGACACAAAACGGCGTCGATAAATATGAGAGAGTAGGGGCAAATTAAAGAAATAACGAAGCAAAAAGCCAGAAACAAGTTTATTAAGTGGAATATATACCCTCCTACGAACGTGATAGTCAAACCAGTGAAGCCAAATAAAGTTATTAATTCTATCCATAGCACGGCCGCATAATAATCAAACTGAAACAACGGTTTTTTTCTCGTTCATTTTTTTCAAGATGTCCGCTTTTTATAATTAGTCTGAATGTTCAGGTAATATCTCGTAAAAGCAATAAATGAAAATCGAAGAGTTAAAACGAAGAGTTTTTTTATTCCAAACATCAGTCTCACCTTCTTGTCTTCTGGATTACACTTTACAAGAATTCGAATGAATATAATATGTAGAAGAGCGAGAAGCACGAATTGAACACCCATGAACGCAGTAAAAGAGTTCCAATAGAAGCTTCCGGAACTATTTGATTTATTCGAGAAATAACTTCCCAACGACTCGAGTTCCATTTCGAAAAAAACTGTCGTTTTTGCTCTTTTCTTTGCAGCTGCAACCTAAAATCACAAGGTACGGCCTTTTGACAGGTGTAAACTCGCGAAGTTTTTTTTCAACACAAATATGTTCGAGAATAGCAAACTCTAGTCACAAGGTGGAAAAATTGTCATATGAGAAATTGTAGGAAAACTACAGCGTTTTTTTTTTGACTTTGCCAAATTATAGCTTTTAGAAGACTTAAACTGCGCTGTAAAGCGTTGAATCACATATTTTTGAGCTCATAACTTGACCTTAAGTTGAAAGCAGAGATCTTTCTTTCGGGTATGAAGAAAAATCTTCAGACAACTTCTCGTAACACCAAGTATGTGAGAAGATTTTGAATGAAATGAATTGAAATTATTAAAAAGTATCCAGTCTATCTTGAAATTGAAGGTTTCGTGAAGACCCATTCAGTTGACTCAGTTCATTCAAAGCTCTGTAGATAGGTTGGTTGCTGTTTTTGTTTCTATAGTACACTCCCGAATAAAAATTGTTTTGTTTTTTTGAGTTTTATATAACAGTTTTATTCTCAGAAGAAGTTAAATTTTGAACACATAATTATGTCGTCTTTCTTGAAAACTCAGCGCTTCCATTCTTCTATAATAATGCATCTTAGCTTCCCCTAACTTTTTCTTCTCGATCCAAACTTTTCAATGTTCCTGTCAACCATCGATTTCACAAAAAGTTTCAATCAGTTTATTGTGTCACAACTATAAAAATGGTACGATCGCAGACAAGGTTAACCTTCGCTCTTTTTTGAACTTCTGCAAAAACTCCAAACGGATTATGTACAAAAACATTTTACGTTTCTGCGAATTGCCAATAATAAACGACATAGGTACTACATAACCTGAAACTCCAAATTTTCTTTGAAAAAATGTCTAGGCTAACCTGACATGAGGAAGCTTGAAAGAAATAAAATTGTGCCCCATATAAGTAGTGGCGCGTTCTCGTAGTTTAGGAACAGAAAAAACCTGTCGAAGGAAGAAATCTGCAGTTTTTCACCATTTTTTCTATTTTTTGGCTTTTTGAACTTACAAAAGAGTAAATCGAGATCGGAAGAGCCTGTAAGACTATTGTTTTGTGACTTCGAGTAGTTGAAACTGAAGACTTAGACGTTTCCTTTTTGATCCTCCACAAAATGAGCAGATAACCACAGATCGTGAATACAACCAGTGTCATTTTTATGGTAAAAGCAACCTGCAAACTCAGGATTAAGATAATTTTCGACCGAATCAAACAAGAGCGAACTTTCGTTTTGCGAACAAACAATCTTACATAGAATCTATTTCATTTGATGAACTCGTCTTCTGGGTGAAGGTAGCTTATTATATAAAAATATTATAATAAGAGTTTTTGAAATCATATCTTGGAAAAAAACTCACATAATACGGCTGAATCATAACTTCAATCATGAGGCCGATATTCAAAGATGGAACAATTTTATCACCGATGTACAAGCCCATATAGATTATCAGCAACATTGCAACAGGTATCGATAGAAGAGTTGCAAAAGCCAAAATCCTGTAAGTTTTTCTGCAACTTTTCGGAGAAAAACTCAAATCTAGAAAAGTTCAAGGGCAGCAACGCAGAAAGAAAAGCTCTACTAAAAAAAGTTCAGTGCGAAACAAAACCTCAATTTTGCAAATAAGGAGAGGAGCAAATTATCATTGTGAACACCTACCATTTCAATTTCTTGCGGAAGCCTTCCCCGATCTCGTAAAAAGTGAAAACTCGATGAATACACAAAACGGCGTCGATAAATACGAGAGTGTGAGGGCTGACCATGGAAATAAAGAAACATAGGCTATCGAACGAGTTTAAATCAGAATACATATACGCCTCATAAATAACTACGAAAAATCCCGCAAAGCCGAGTAGACTTACGAGCTCCATGTATATTATTGCTGCATAGTAATCAAACTGAAACAAGTTTTTTTCTCCGAAATTCATATAAAAAAAGTTTTTGGAGGTATGAATTTCTCGAATAGTTTTCCGGTAACGTTGATTAACTTTTTGTTTTTAAACTGATTCCAACCTATTATTTATACCTGTACCTGATTATACTTGATTATTTGCTTATGTTTTTCTATCAGTTATAACGATTTCAATGTCTGTATTTATACTATCAAAAGTGATGGCTTGATGATTCAAATTGACCATACTATATTGAAATTATTCTCACCTTTTTGTCCTCTGGATAACATTTTATAAGTATCCCGATGAAGATTACGTGAAGAGCCGCGAGAGTTACGAGTTGAAATGAAACAAATGCATTAAAAATTTTTGAATCACCAGAATTTATCTTGTAGCTCACAAAATCGTATACCGCCGGTTTTATTTCAGGTTCCATCTTGATAGAAAAATATTTTCAGCTATCGTGTCTGTCGTTTCGTGCCTTAGACAGTGCAGAAGGTGTAGTTGACGGAATTCACTCGCAAGTGAAGAAATTTTCAATATTTATAGCGTTAGAAGGCTATAATGCTGTTTTCCAGAAAGTAATCGAGCAATGCCCAAAGATGAGCAAAAATAATAAGGAAAACAAAACTCAAATTTGAACGATCACTAGACACCCAAAACAGATAATTCTTGAATACTGGTGTTTCGATAATTTTTGGTGTTTTAAGTTTTGGAAAATTCCACACTAAGAATAACTTCCGAGATAAAAACGATGTCGCTGGCGGTAGATTGACGACTTCACAAAAGTTCTGCTTTGTAGCCGCAGTGGTTTTGCATTTTCCTCGGCGCCTTCTCTTATTTTTCTGAGTACGAAACTATTTTTTTCTTGTATATTAGAAATTGTAGGAAAACTACAGCATTCTTCCAACGTTGCCAAGTTATAGCTCTTAGAAGTTTTAAACTTCACTATAATGCATTGAAACGCAAATTTTTGAGCTCATAACTCGGCCAAAATTTGAAAGCAGAGATCTTTCTTCGGGTATGAGGAAAAATCTTTGGAAAGCTTCTCAGAACTTGTTAAAAATGTGAGAAGATTTGAAACGAAATAAATTGACATTATTTAAAATCTAGTCTTTCTTGAAGGTTTCGTGAAGAATTTCACACGCTCTGTGCCCATGTGATAGTATAAAGGTTTATTCAGTCGACTCAGTTTTAAACTCTGTAGAGAAGCCGTTTTCATTTCCATAGCATATTTCCGAATAAAATTATTGCAAAACAATGGCTAAAAGTTTTATTTTTTCTGGTAGGGAGAGACAGCACCCCAGCTTTCCATTTATGTAAATGTTTTTTTTCCGAGATTCAAACAACAGTTCTATTTCCAGAATAAGTTGCGTTTCAAACACATAAATATGTCACCTCCCTTTTCCTTCTCGGTCTCAACTTTACAATGTTCCTGTCAACCATCAATTTCACAAAAAAAAATTCAATCAGTTTATTGTGTCACAACTACGAATGGTACGATCGCAGAAAACGTTAACCTCCGCTCTTTTTTGAACTTCTGCAAAAACTCCAAACGGATTATGTACAAAAAAATTTTACGTTTTTGCGAATTGCCAATGATAAACGACATGGGTACTACATAACCTGAAACTCGAAGTTTATTTTGGAGAAACTTTTTTAATATAACCTGACATGAGCATGCTCGAAAGAAATAATATTGAACCCCATAAGAGTAGTGGCGTATTCTCGTAGTTTAGGAAGAAAAAAAACCTGTCGAACGAAGAAATCTGCATTTTTGCCCCATTTTCTATTTTTTGGCTTTTTGAACTTACAAAAGAGTAAATCGATATCGGAAGAGCCTGCAGAACAATTTTTTTGTGACTGCGAGCAGTTGAAACTGAAGAATTAGAAGTTTCCTTCTTGATGTTCCACAAAATGAACAGATAACCACAGATTGTGAACACGACGAGTGTCATTTTAAAGGTATAGGCAACCTGGAAGCGTAGAATAAAAAAAGTTTTCAACTTGTAGTACGGTTTTAAAAACTCAAAAGCATGAATTCTGGTATCAAGTTTTGTAAAATGGTTTTACTATTTCATTTCATGAACTAATCTTCGAGCTGAGAAAAAACTCACATAATACGGCTGAATCATATCTTCACTCGTGGTGTTGAAAGCCATAGATGGAACAATTTTATCAGCGATGTACAAGCCCATGTAAATTATCAGCATCATTGCAACAGGTATCGATAAAAAGGTTGCAAAAGCCAAAATCCTGAAAAATGGTTTGGAACTTTTCGAGAAAAAACTAAAGTCTAGAAATGTGTGAGGGCAATAACGCAGAAAAAACCTCTAGTTTACTCTAGTGTGACTTTTCATTTTTTTATTTTTTTGCTATAAAAAAACTTTTTAAGGCGAAACGAAATTTGTGTTTTTGCACAGTAGAAATGGAGAACATTATTATTGTGAACACTCACCATTTCAATTTATTGCGAAAGCCTTTGCAGATTTCGAAAAAGCTGAAAATTCGATGAAGACATAGAACGGCATCGATAAATACTAATGTGTGAGGACTGATTATAGAAATAGCGAAACAAGGGAAACCGAACCCGTTTATTTCGGAATACATATACATCTTATAAATAGCTCCGGAAAATCCCACGAAGCCGAGTAGACTTACCAGCTCCATATATATTATAGCGGCATAGTAATCGAAACTAAAACGAATTTTTCTCGAATATTTATATCAAAAAGTTGTTGAAAAGTTTTTTTTGGAGATGTGGATTTTCGCGATGAATTTTTTTCGGTCACTTTGATCAAAGTTGTAACTGAAAAAAACTCAACCTAACCTGATTCGTTGCTAATGTTTTTTTCTATCAGTTATCACGGTCGGAATCTCTATATATACTATCAAAAAAAGCATGGCTTAGTGAGTCAAAAAGAATATATTCTATTGAAACTATTCTTACCTTTTTGTCTTCTGGATAACATTTTATAAGTATCCCGATGCAGATTACGTGAACAGCGGCGATAGTTACAAGTTGAGAAAAAACAAATGCATCAAAAATTGTTGAGTCACCAGGATGTACCCTGTGGCTCACAAAATCGTGTACTACCGGTTTTAAATCAGGTTCCATCTTGATAGAAAAATATTTTCAGCTCTTTCTTCTGTCGTTTCGAGCCGAATTTTTGAGTTTCGGGCTATTAAAACAGTGTAGAATGGGTAGTTGACGGAATTTACTCGCAAGTGAAGACGTTTTCAATATATATACATACATACGTATATATATAGCGCTAAAAGCTTAGGGCTATAATGATTGTTTTTCAAGAAGTGATAGAGCAATGCCCAAAGATGAGTGAAAATAAATAAGGAAAAAAAAACTTAAAATTGAACGATTACCAGAAGCTCAAAATCAGATAAATCTTAAATAATAGGGTTTCGATAATTTTTGATGTTTGAAATTTTTGAAAAAAATTTCTCACAAAGATTAACTGCCGAGCGATGCCGCTGGCGGTAGATTGACGACTTCACAGGAGGGCTGCTTTGTAGCCGCGGCGGTTTTGAAATTGCCCTGTCGCTATCTCGCATTTTTCTCGGTACGAAGTCGTATTTTGGAAACTTCATTTTTTTTAATGCTTCAGAAAAGCAAGAGAAATACGATGTCGCGCCAGGAAAAAATGCGAGTCCGGCGCGGCGTCCAAATAGTGTTTCGCGGCGTTCTTGTCAGCGAAAGAAAATGCAGAAAAAAAATTACCAGGGGCGGGCGCAGTAAGTCGTACGACTACTGTAGTTTTGATCTGTTCAGGACTCGTTATTGTATTACAAGGCCCACCCTCCAAAGATCTCTCAGGATTTACGGAAAAGCTTGATTTAAAAAAACAAATTTTTTTGGCTTTTTAGTTTATTAATACTTCGTTTGACGTTTTTCTATTAGGCACAAGTCATTATCCAGTTTACCAGTAACCCCCTAAGCATCATAATTTACGAGAAGACTTGACTTGCGTATTTAAAAAAAACGCCGTGATTTGCGAGGACGTCGATGTAATCCACCGATCTCGCTTTTCTCACGTAGTTATCTTCAGTGAAAGCCGGAAACTTGAATAAAAAACACGTTCGATGTCATTTTTTTCAAATGTTCATTCGCCATTCCGCAATCTGCACGACAAATACAAAAAATTAAACATAAAACAATTTAGTTACTTTTTAAAATTTTTAATGGTCTGCTGAGAGGAATGGTAATTTTCAGAAGAGAAACTAAATATATAATTCTGATTCTTTCAGAACAATTGATCAAGGCGCAAAGAAAATTCCTTGACCGATTTTCAGAGCTTTGAATGTCATAGAATTTGCTCTTCCAATTATTTATGGATGAAGATTCGTGAAAGACGAATTTTGATTTTTTTTTTGTCAGTTCTGCTTTAAAAGGATTGATAAAATTTACATATAGAAGGTTGGAGTTTTTAAAGTTTTTTTTGTTCTGACAAAAATAAACCTCCGTCTACGTGACTGATGATATAGGACACATCAGACTTTTGAAAAAATAATTGAGAAAAAAAAATGAAAAAAAAATGAAAAAAAAGGCAATAAAACACTTTATTGGGCCAGAATTTTACACAATAATTGGTGCGATTGCAGACAACGTCAATCTTCGCTCTTTTTTGAGATTTTTGAAATACTCCAACCGTATTATGTACAGAAATATTTCACGCTTTTGCGAGTTGCCAATGATAAACGACATAGGCACCACATAACCTGGAAATTGATATTTATTTGAGGATTATTGTTTCAACGGAACCTGCCGCGAAAATACTTGCAAGAAATAAGTTGGAGCCCAACAGAAGTAGATGCAATCCATCGATGTTTAGGAAGAAAAAAAACCTATCGAACGACGCAAACTGCAGTTTTGCACCTTTTTTTTATTTTTTGGTGTTTTGAACTTACAAAAGAGTAAATGGAGATTGGAAGAGCTTGCAAAACAATTGTTTTATGACTCCGAGAAGTAGCTACTGTGGAATCAGCCATTTGTTTCTTGATACTAAACAAAATGAGTAGATAACCACAAATCGTAAACACAACCAGTGTCATTTTCACGGTATAAGCAACCTTAAATCTCAGAATAAACAAATTTTTTAAAGAAACGTGCGATTTTCACCTAAACCAGAGATTTTGACAAATGGACTTGAATACAGAGAATTATATTGAATTTAGTAAACTAGAAATGAAAAGAAAAACGTTAGGTGGGAATTTCTGTCATCGATTTGAAAAATGAAACTTACATAATACTGCTGAATGATAGAGTCAATAATGCCGCTCACGGTCGGATTTGGAGTGATTCGAAAAGAAATGTATAAGCCCATGTAGACTATTAAAAACAATGCGACAGGTATCGATAAAAAAATTGCAAGCGCCAAAAACCTGGAAAATTTCAAAAATCATGCTGAAAAAAACAGAGAATAATATCAATGATTTCCTACGAACTCAATGTCTGTCCTGTCAGGTCCCATCTCTTAATTTAAATAGAGCCTACCATTTCAATTTCTTGCGGAAGCCTTCCCCGATCTCGTAAAAAGTGAAAACTCGATGAAGACACAAAACGGCGTCGATAAATACCAGAGTGTGAGGGCTGACCATGGAAAAGAAAAAGCAGAGAGTGTGAAACAAGTTCAAAGTGCTAGGCGTATAAATTCCACGCATCATTATAAAAAATCCCGCAACGCCGATGAGACTTACGAACTCCATACATATTATAGCGGGATAGTAATCGAACTGAAAGTTTTTTTTGTTATCTCAATTTTTTTTAGCTTTGACTCCGTTAAGATGAAAAGTGTTATGCTTGCTCCGAACAAGAAACGATTTTTCGGGTTCACATCGATTTGAAAGGTCTACTCGCCAGCGGCGTTTCAAATTTGATCACATTTCGAGACTTACCTTTTTGTCTTCTGGATAACATTTTATGAGAATTCCGATGAATATTATATGAAGAGCAGCAAGAATAACGAACTGCGCGGCCACAAGCGCAAGGAAACATTTTAGGTAGCCAGGATCTGCTTTGTCGTACAAATAATCATAAATTGCCGATTCTGATGCAAGGCTCATTCAAAAAGAAATATTTTTCCAGTTATTTCTCCGTATTTGACAAGTTTCAGAGTTTGGAACTTTTTAAATCGGATTTAAACTGAAGGAAGAGAATTAAACGATGAGAGAAGATCTTTGAAATTTGGGGCTTTATTTTATTCGAAATAGGTAACTATAAATGTTAGGTCCTTTCAAAAGTTCGGAGCAGTGTACCACTGAAAATTTGCGGAGATAACCTGCTTTTTATGTACTTATTGTAAACGCAGTAATGAATGTTTTTCATCATTGAATTGGTAGAGCAATGCCCAAAGATGAGGAACAGCAAAAAATGAACACGAAAAAACCTGAATTCGAACGATTACTAGAAGCTAAAAACAAATAGATCATTAATGATGGGGTTTTCGGTAGTTTTTGGTGCTCAGGTTTCTTTTTTTTCCTATTTTTGCATTTTTGCAGGATTCATGCGTTAATTTCAAATTCAATTTTTTTAAAAAAACAATAAACTATTTTTTTGCGGTTTCGAGGACTAATATATAAGTCACTGTATCCTTAGAAAACGTGATCCGTGAACACAGGCTTTCTGCATTTTTTATTTTAAAGTAGAAATACCTTCAGAAACTTGACGTTTTGTTTCCGTCTGAGAAAATTCGCAAAATACGCAAAAAACTGAAATTATGGCAGCCGTTAGAAGAATTGGATCCTACAAGGAGTTAGTCTAGAAGAAATATGAATCATAGTGAAATTTGTCATTGTTGCTTTAATATGAAGGCCATGATTTCATTTTTATCGACATTTTTTTTTTCACAGACAAAGCTCAAAACTTTAAATGGGTGAGTAAGGTTCTATATATCATAACAAAGCTATTTACTTGGTCTTTATGTTTTTAGTCTGTCTTCTGTATTTTCTGGGCTTATAATGATCAATTATCATTCCGTTATTTCCACGACAGAAAAAAAAGACTTGATTGAACAATAAAAAATCAACAGAAATTCGAAGAAGGATATCAAACGATGAATTATTTTATTTACACGTGAAATGGTACAATCGCAGACAACGTTAATCTTCGCTCTTTATTGAGTTTTTTAAAAAACTCCAATCGTATTATGTACAAAAACATCTTACGCTTCTGCGAATTTCCGATAATAAATGATATGGGTACTACATAACCTGGAAATTGATATTTATTACTTTGTTCGCTTTTTTATAACTGAACCTGAAGCGAATATGCTCGCAAGGAACAAGATCGAGCCAAATATAAGTAGGTGCATATTTTCGAAGTTCAAGAAAAAGAAGAACCTGTCGAACGACGCAATCTTTAGTTTTAAATTGTGTATCAGATTTGGGGGTTTCCAAACTAACTAATGAATAAATCGAGATTGGAAGAGCTTGCAGAACTATTGTTTTATGGCTCCGAGGAGTAGCGACTGTGGAATTAGCCATTTGCTTCTTTATACTACACAAAATAAGTAGATAACCACAAATCGTAAACACAACCAGTGTCATTTTTACGGTGAGAGAAATCTGGAAATTCAGATTCAGTTTTATTTTTCAAAGACAAACTCACAATATATGACTGAAGGATGGAGTCAATCATTTCGTTCACGGTCGAAGTTGGAAAAATACGGAAAGATATGTACAAGCCCATGTAAACTATTAGTACTATCGCGAAAGGCACCGATGAAAAAATTGCAAGTACCAAAAAACTGAAAACTGGCTCTGATGGAAATTTGAGACGAGTTAAAATAAATTTCTACAAACTCCAAGTCTGTGTCTGTCATGTCTTGCCGTCTATATCAGTAATTTTCCAAAACCTTTTGTTATCATAAAAACTTTCGATCTAATTTTTTCGATGTGGGCAAAACGAGTGGGTATTTTTTTTTCTTAGATTTTGGTTCATCATTCCTCAAATCTTACCATTTTAGTTTTTTTCGGAATCCTTCCCCGATCTCGTAAAAAGTGAAAACTCGATGAAGGCATAAAACGGCGTCGATAAATACCAGAGTGTGTGGGCTGAGCAAGGAAAAGAAAAAACAGAGAAAATAAAACCAGTTCAAAAAGTAGTGCATATAAATTCCATGCATCACTATAAAAAACCCTGCGAAGCCAAGAAGGCTCACGAGTTCCATACATAGTATAGCGGAATAGTAGTCGAACTGAAAAATTGAAAAAAATCTTTTTTTCTCACCAATAGTTTTTCTAATATCGTTGTTTCACAATGAAGGTCTAGGTCAAGATTCCTTTCGTTTTTTGAGACGTGAGCTTCAAATTTGTGCAATATGGGTTTTCCAGCCTGGTTCTTTTGTTAACAGCGAACTTTGAAATTTCCTATTTTCAAAGCTAAAATCTCACGCGATTAGCGACTATGCGGAATCTTATTCTAGATTTTCAGAAAAGTTTTGGGCAAGTTTTCACAAAATTCAAAGATACCAACTAAATTGAACTGCCAGACCAACTGGTAGTGAAACTATTCTTACCTTTTTGTCTTCTGGATAACATTTTATAAGAATCCCGATGAATATTAGGTGAAGAGCAGCGATAATTACGAATTGAATGGCCACAAACGAAACAAAAAATGTGAGGTAGTTATTATCCATTTTGTCATTCAGATAATCGAATATCGCCGATTCTGATGCAAATTCCATCCAATGAAAGTTTTTTACTTTTCTCCGTATTCCCAGTCAAGTTTCGGGAGTAAGGGCTATATTGACTGGATCGAACAGAAGAAGGATTTTTGAAATATATATATAGCGTTGTTTTTGAAATATATATATAGCGTTAAAAAACAAGATAAAGATTGTTTTTCATCATTGAATTGGTAGAGCAATGCCCAAAGATGAGGATCAGCAAAAAAATGAACACGAAAAAAACCTGAATTCGAACGATTACTAGAAGCTAAAAAAACAGATAGATTTTTTTAATAATGGGGTTTTCGATAGTTTTTTTGGTGTTCAGAACCTCGCGAATTTCGAAAAAGCATGCATACATTTAAAAGACCACAGCACTTTCTAAACACAAAAAAACTCGATTTCACTCGTTTTTTTATCACATCAACGGTCTCGCGGTTTTTATAAAAAAATTTTCCCAAACTTCTTTCAACGCTTTTTAAAAATTTTTTTATATCAAAACAAAAAAATGAATCAGTTTATTATACCAGAGCCCTTCACATGAATGTTTTTGATCGCAGTTAGATTCTTTTTCGGCCTGTGCTTGGATTTATAAATAAACTCCAATCGTATCAAAGAAAAAAACATCTTACGCTTTCGCGAGTTCCCGATAATGAAAGAGAAAGGTACGACGTAACCTGAAATTCAAATAGATTAGAATAATAAAAAACACAGAACCTGACATAAGGAAGCAGGAAATAAACAGAATGAAGCCAAGAACAAAAAGTGACACATCGTTATATTTTAAGAATAGGAAAAATCTGTCGAAAGATGAAATCTGGCGTTTTATTCCGTTTTGGATATTCTTTGGTTGTTTTGGACTTACAAAAGAATAAATCGATATCGGTAGAGCTTGCAAAACAATACTTCTATGACTTCGAGTAGTAGATATTGAAGACATGGACGTTTTCTTTTTGATACTCCACAAAATAAGTAAGTATCCACAAATTGTGGATACCACCAAAAGTCATCTTGACGGCAAAAAGCAACCTGGAAACTCGAAACCAGCGGCTTTTCTTGTAATTTGATGTTTATAAGTTTTAATATTTGAGTGAAGTTTTTTTGCATATTTTAAAATTTTAAGATGAATCAAAGAAATTGGAACATTTGTGTACTCATAAGGAAATGAATTAGCATTAGAAAACCAGAAAGCCCTGAGAGGATAGATATTTGTTACTTTTCGAGTCTAGCCATTACGGGGTTAAGGACTGGAGCCAAACTAATTCAAAAGGTCTTGATCAAAAGGTTAAGGCGTTTTTTACCAGAAGTTTAACACACGTTCTCTGAGATTTTCAAAAATCTCTTGGTACAAGAATTTCAAGTTGGTTCCTTAGAACTCGTTTTGCTATCAGAGATACTACACAACCTCTTCAACTCATAAAACCTGAGTTTTAGAAGCTCCGCCCACTTTCAGGGTTACGGTAGAGAAAATACCATAAAAAGCTAACTTTTTTCCTGGTGGAGCAAATTGGTTTAAACCAACTTTAACGTAAATAATATGCCATTTTGAGCATTTTTTGTGTTGATAGCGACTCCGAGAAAAATTTCCTTCCTCCAGAAAAAAATCGAATTATTTTTGAAATTGACGATTTTTCGATACTTCTTTGTTTTTCTTGGTCAGGAACCCCCGATGCCGTGGATTTTTATTTTCTTAATCGACGTGTTAGGGTCTTGTGAGTATGGAAAAAATAGCCGCCTAGCCAAATTTGGGGTGATCCAGTTGACCTCCATCTCGGAGAACGCGACCAACTTGAAAACGACTGAATCTTCAAAAATTCTTAATATTCTTAAGAGCAGGTTTCGTTTTCGTTTCTTTTTGCGTTTATGTTGCTTCTTAGGAGATGCAAGATCACAGCAGGAAAAAAAATTTCCTGAAAATCTCAGAAATTTTTCGAACAGTTTCGTGACCTTTTTTGAAAGCTAGGGCTTTTTAGAACATACAACGCTTAGTTTAACTGTTGTAAACAATAGATGCAGATTAGCGCGGATCGAAAACCTTGGAAAAAGCTCCAATTTTGATATTTTTACCAAAAAAACATGCGTTATCAGTTTTTTTAGAGGCTCGCAAGTAAATCTTTTTATTCGTCGTTTTGTAAATAAAATTTGATTCCTTTTTTTGTTTCAAGCTCGTTTCAAAAAATGAATCAGTTTATTATAACAGAGCCCTTCACATGAATATTTTTTTATTGCCGTTAACATCGTTTGCGGCCTTTGTTGGGATTTATAAATAAACTCCAATCGCATTAAAGAAAAAAACATCTTACGCTTTCGCGAGTTCCCGATAATGAAAGAGAAAGGTACGACGTAACCTGAAATTCAAATAGTTTAGAATAATAAAAAAACACAGAACCTGACATAAGGAAGCAGGAAATAAACAGAATGAAGCCAAGAACAAAAAAAGTGACACATCGTTATATTTTTAAGAATAGGAAAAAAATCTGTCGAAAGATGAAATCTGGCGTTTTATTCCGTTTTGGATATTCTTTGGTTGTTTTTGGACTTACAAAAAGAATAAATCGATATCGGTAGAGCTTGCAAAACAATACTTCTATGACTTCGAGTAGTAGATATTGAAGACATGGACGTTTTTCTTTTTGATACTCCACAAAATAAGTAAGTATCCACAAATTGTGGATACCACCAAAAGTCATCTTGACGGCAAAAGCAACCTGAAGGAAGATTTGAAATGTGGAATTTTTTTCCGTATTTTGATTTAATTATTCAACTTGGAGTAATGTTTTTTTGCATATTGAAAAATTATGACTTGGTGGTTTTTTTTAACAATGTAGCATTCATTATGACTCGAAGGAGTGGGAAATATTTCTGAATTTACAAATAAGTTAAACAGAATTTGAAAACGAGAGTATCCATATGAAACAGGAATTTCTGACATCTCGAGTCTTGAAACATAGATCCTACAGAATTAAAAATTAGAAAAAAAAAACTTTAAACAGTTAAGGTCAAAGTTAAGCTGAAAAAATCTTTCACAAAATCTTAAGGCATTCAGAAGGGTGCGGTAGCTTTTCGAAAAAGAATAAACTTACATAGTACGGCTTTGTGAAAAAATCAATGAGAATATTGAGAAGTGGTGATGGGGCAATATGATACCCTATGTACACGATCATGTGAATCATCAGCAATGATGCGACAGGAATCGATAAAAAGATGGCAAAAACCAAAACCCTGAATTTTTTTCAAAAATTTATTTCTGAAAAGAAGCTGGAATTTTTTAAACAGTTAAATCACTAGAAGCATGTGGGCAAAGATAAGTCGCCTTCTTGAGAGGTTTGACTTTATGATACAACTTTTTTGGGATTCCGTGTAGTTTTTAATTAATATGAAATATGTATTTTAAACATTACTTGAGCTTGTGTAATCAATTTTTCCCGACTTGAAAGGCGTGGCAGGCGGGGCAAAGAGCGCAACGCGTAGCGTATGCGTTCATGGTTCTTGGCATGAGTTGAACTCAACCGCCACCGACTAATTGGAGAGCTCGTTAATTGCTCTTTTTATTTATTTTTATTGATTTATTTATTTTCATTCTCACATTTCAAAATAGTAGAACAGATAGAAAAAGAGCGGTTAAAGAGTGTTTCAAAAAGTCGGTGGTGGTTAAGTTGAATTGTTGTAAAGAAACGCGTGCGCACATTCTACGCGAGCCGCGCACTTTTCCGCCTCTCCCGCCTTTCATGTCCGGATGGATTAATTATACAATGTTTCTGAAAAAATTGGCGTAGAGTTCATTAGCTAAGCTGCGCCTTTGTAATTAATACAAAAAAAGATAATAAAAGTTGGTAAATATAAGATAGATAATCAGAGATAGCAGATTAGTTTGACAATCGTTTATTTGTAAACGTTTGTGGTGTGTTTGACTTGTGTGAAAAAGTTACTCGAAAGCCTACCATTTGAACTTTTTGCGGAAGCCTTCCGCGACTTCGAAAAAGCTAAAAATTCGATGAAGGCATAAAAAAGCGTCGATAAATATCAGGGTGTGAGGGCTGATCAAAGAAATGAGGAGACAGGATTTAAGAAACGGATTCAGTGAGTTTAAATGAAACAAAAAGGCTCCTGCGGAAACCACAATGAAACCCGCGAAGCCAAGTATACTTATGAGCTCCATATATATTATAGCTGCATAGTAATCGAACTGAAAACAAAAACAACTTTTCTTGGCCATCTCTATTACCCTGAGTTCCGTTTGAAGAAACTAAAGTTTCAGTTTTGGAGATTCTCCTAGAATAATTCTTGATGTTCCAGGAGAAGGTATTAGAGTTCCGAAACAGCACGAACTCCTAGTTTTTGATGAAAACCCATCTCAAAAAGAAAAAAACTGCTGAAACGTTCTGGTGTGATACTTCGAGCCCCGATTTATAGAAAAAAGCAAAGTTTTTCGGGAGGGCATAAGGTCCTTATTCTTGGAGATCAATAAGTTTTCTGTCCAGTTTCGCGGAGGTTCCCAAAAGCTTAAAATAACTTTGTATCTGTTTTTACCTGCTTGTCTTCTGGATGACACTTCATAAGGATTCCAATGAAGATGATATGAAGGGCAACAAGAAAAACGAATTGAATAGAAACAAAAACAATTACGATATTTATATAAACTTTCAACTTGTCGGGATGTATCGCATCGTTCACGAAATGAACAATCGCCGACGTTGGTACAACTTCCATCTCAGTAGGGATAAAAAAATTGTGATTCTGATTAAGAAGGGAGGGGGAGGGCGTTAGGACAGGTGAAAAACAGTTAAACTAGTTTGTATTCAAAAATAGTCCCCGGATATAAAATCATAAGTTGTAATAAAAGAGAAAAATAAACCAACAAAGGTGACCTTTAAAAAAATTTTTTTTCAAAAAGTGGTGGTCAAAACACAAAAATACTTGTTAGAGAAGGCTACATGTTGAAAATAAAAGAACTAGATTTTAGCAAGCCTCAAAAAAAGATGTTTCAAAATATTTATAATATGTATATACATGATTTGCTTGCTTGATGTATGCAACTTTTTGCAAAGTACCGGCACAGGCACTGCTCTTTGCACGAATACAGTAGAGTAGGACCTCAGCTAATTGACTTGAGCACCGACGCCGGTCAAGCGGTACAAAGGCGTAAGAAGAAAAAGTTTAACAATATGTATAAGTTTTGACGCCGCAACTTTTTCGATTTTGTTTTTCCATAAATTGATTCAGTCAGCCTTTTGGATTTAAGCAGAGCTGCTGATACGAGCACCCATTCGCACATTTCCTAACATTTTGATCATTTTTAATTAACTTTTCGAGTTAGGTCGGGTCGCCCCGAAGCTTTGGTTCAGTGTAAGCGTAGTTTTTTAAACCCGTAAAATAAATGTCTCAACCAAACACTTTTGGTTTTATTTCTGTAACAGGTGCTTTGAATATCCACATTTTATTTTGCAAAAAGAAGTTCATTCCAGAATAACCGGCAACGAAAAGTTGGTGTTCAGAACCTCGCGAATTTCAAAAGGCATGCATAAACTTAAAGACCACAGCAATTTCTAAACACAAAAAGTTCGATTGAACTCGTTTTTTTTATCACTTCAACGGTCTCGCGGTTTCTATTTAAAATGTTCCCGAACTTCGTTTAACGTTTTTTTCAATTTTATTTTGAAAAATGAATCAGTTTATTATAAAAATAAAAAAATAAAAATGAATCAGTTCATTAAACATGAATGTTTTTGCCGTTAACATCGTTTGCGGCCTTTTTGGATTTAAGAATAAACTCCAATCGTATCAAAGACAAGAACATCTTACGCTTGCGCGAGTTCCCAATGATAAAAGAAAGAGGTACGACATAACCTGAAACTTGAAATTATCTGAAATTTTTTTTCGTTTAAACT